>CAMZMU010000115.1:13045746-13343857 GCA_947311845.1 Poa pratensis | reverse complement strand
TTAGCAGTCATGTACATTTAACAAACCATGACACACTAACCAAACAAGATCAGGAAGACCCGGTGATTATCTACATAAGACAGACATAGCTGATGATGGAAGTTTGTAAATTATATGGTTGATGCAAAAAAAGAGTAATAGAGGGTGCCAGTTATTCAAATATGCTACTTGCCACAATTGCACACATCTCGAACGTGGATCGTGTGCATTTGCAGAACTAGGGCAAGATATGGTAACCTTACTTGGATAAAAGTCTGTGCAATAACTCTGACAACTGGAGGAAGACGGACAACAAATAATACTCCAAGACGATTTGGATAGTTCTCCTGAACAATGGTGACAAATGACCTCATCATTTGCATCGGAAATCTGAATGGAGAAATCCCATGGCAATCCAGCAAAACAGTAATTCTTGGATCTTCTTCATTGGTCAAATGTATAGTTCCATGGTCAATTTGAGAAACTGAAAAGAAAGATGGTAGTGATTAGTGACCGCTACTACAAGTTCAAAAGAGGAAGGAGAATGCTTCTGAAATGGTAAGTAAACCAGAAAACTAATTAACTTCTCAACGATAAGAAGATCTTGAAAAAATAACTGCTGAAAAAGATGCTATGTTATCCTCCATATTAAGTGCTCCTTATTGCGGATTAAGTGCTACTAACAGGCAGCATGATAGAATAAAAAAGGTCCATAGAAAGAAGCGTGAGCAAGAAATCCGTTGCCCATGTTACCAAGCTCTAACTGATGATGGAATATTAAAAGGAAAATATCTCACCTAAGGAATAAATTGATAGGCTAGGATGAGAAATTACCTACTGCTTGCCCAAAACGAGGCCTATCACGAGGGCTATACTAGAGCATGCAAGTCCAAGGCGGATTACTAAACAAGGCCGAAGCATAGTGTCAAACCCATGCCAAAAGACCAAATGGGACCATTTCTCAAGTTCTGGCAATGTTAGTATGTGAAAAGTTTCCCTCCAGCGGATTGTCTTCTTAACTGAAAGAGCAAGCTTGAAAAGTCACCATTTGAGGCAATGTGAAATCTGCGTAGTTCATCCTCACTGAACCTGAAACATACACCAGATAAATTATCAGCTACATGGCATCTCGCTGCTGCATGTACGCAAGATTCTTAACATGCTTGCCAAAACAACAACATGTAAATAGTCTTCTGATATAGATCCATACAACTCCAGATAAAACTGAATGGAATGGAAAGAAAAGAAAAGGTTTAACATCGTGTTAAAAACATACTACTTTGTTTATTTTTGTCTCCAAATACCCCACCAACAGTACCTACGACCAGCTCAAACCGGACCGCAGATAGTGTAGACAATAACAAAGTTACATAACCCAAATTTCTTTCAATATCTTTGCAAGTTTCCATCTTTATTAAATAACCATGTTAAAAAATTCAGAAGTGCAGGATAATATCACTACTCCCCCTCCCAGCTGTAGTCCATTATAGTAACACTAAAGGACTAGCAGTGCAAATATGTATTTCTTATTATGAATCTCAAATAGGCTAGTAGAAGGTCACCTCTCAGGCAAAGTGATGCCTTGTTTTTCAAGTTCCTTCAAAAGTAGCACCAGCCAATTCTCAGAAACAACAATATCCTTTGTGTCATCACCATCAGCGTCCTCCCTGAAACAAGCAGAAACAACATCATCAAATACTAGCTGAATGCATGTGCAATGCAACAGAAGTAAAATCCAATCTTGTGGCAGATCATGTCGGATTCATACAAGTTGGCATACAATTCAAAGAAAAAAAAAGAGCTTACAAATAAGGAGGCCATAGACAATAATCATATTACAGAAAATTTAACACAAAAAAAAGGCAGATAAGATGGGGAGATGGTCCCACTTGTCAGAAAGTTACTTCTGGTGAGGGAGTGATCGCATGGCAAACAGCCAACCACTACCAGCTCCTTATATGGGAGTAAGACTAAAGACAAACTAAAAACAAATTTCTTTCCATACTTTCTTAATATTGCCATTATATCTGCTCGAAACTAACATGGTATGAGTTGATAAAAATACACTACTGTGTTTCTTCTTGAAGTCTTAACTCTTAATCTACCTTGTTTCAGAAGTTGATGCTGTTTCATGTGATTCAGCAGGAAGTTCAGGAGCTCCTGTAGTCCTACTAGGTTCATCATCGTGCTTAGAAGACAGATCGCCCAATGTTGATGTGACAGATAGAAACAGCAATGGTGTGGATAATTTCTGCATTGAAGAAAAATCATCAGTGCTCAGAAGCAAAACAGGCAGAAATATATTATCACTAAAACAAATAGCTTGTGAGAAAGAACATAAAGCAGGTTTGTCATAATAGCGATTCAACAAATAACTAATGAATCACAGAAATATACAAGGGATTTGAAATGTGATAGAGAAAATGTATTAAACTGGGCAATTCAACAAAGCTAAGATTAAAACACCAAAACCACTCAATAGAATTTTAATAGGTTTAACTGAGCATACATGAGCACAGCATCACATTTCGCTAAAAAAAGAGCACAGCATCACATGAATTGATTGACATGCTCTACAGTAATATATATTGTTAGGGTTAATGCTAAAGTGTATTGGAAAGAGAAACTACAGACATGCTTATTCTGTAGCTTCTTAATCTCTCCCTGAGTCTTAGTCCAGCAGACACTTTAAGAAGTTCAGACTGCAGAGTAAGGGGCCAACAAAAACTACGCCAAAAGAAACTCTATGCCAAACTCAGAGCCAATAGGTCAGTATTTGCACTGACGGTTGAGTGAGCCTGAACCTAGCATGGTTATAGCCATGTATTGGACTCAAATTGTGGTACATAAAACAATCTTTGATTCAATAAAGATAGGAACTGTGTGCTATTTCACCTCCCCTTCACCAAAAGTGACTTGCTGAAAAGTAGGACCAGCTCTACACAATCTCCACCATCTTGTTCTGGGAGTTTTAATAAATATGTAATAGTATGATTATTTACACTGTTTCTCTATTTGCAAGATGTCTGACTTTTTCTCAAGCCTGAGTCAGTTTTGATATCATTGTGTTTTTCTGGTGTTTCCACCAGATTGGTTTTTTTTTACTTCCTTAACTACACGTGGGCATTCAGCTGGTCACAGATACAAATCTATTAAATCCATAGGATGGACTAACCAGACGACTAAGGTGAGTACAAGATAATAGATAAGTATACTTAATTTTGTCACAGACTATCAAGCAGTTTTTTTTTTCGACAAAATATCAAGCAGGTTATGGTAGCAGTTTGCAAGTATAGTACCAGTGGTTAAGTATAACAGTGCTATAATCACTTAAACCGAGGGTCCTTCCCCTCTGGTCTAGTTTATGATCACTACACTGAGGTCTTTTTAATAAATAAAATAATAGCAAGAGAACTGTTCTTTCACTTATTTTCATGCACAGATGAATTAACAAAATATTCAGATAGCTCACAGTTTGCAAAAGCACGTCTAATTTTGTAACAAAAAAAAGGGATGCGCAGCTTGGAAATTTGAAATGATTCAGGCCTTGACGTGCTAAGATAAGAATTACCTGAATGCCTTGCACGAAGAATTTGAGTGGTGCCCATCGTTGAATCCATCTAAATGGAGGATATCCAAGAACTTGCAATGCTTGAATATAATTCCATATAAAGGGACATCTTGCTTTAGAAATCCTCCTCACTACTTCAAGAGCAATGACCTTTACCAAAAACGATGCCACCTGACCTGTCGACTCCCTGTTCAAGATCAACTGTTTTGGCACGATATGCTTTATGGTCTTGGGTGAAATGGCTTTTGCTGGAGAAGCAACCAACGTGCCCTGGTATTTCTTTTCACTCTCTGGCTTGCTTGAAGACTGGAAAATCTTGGCAAAATTAGTCATTCCTACAAAGCATGAGCAGAATCAGATCACAAGCCCTGCTATTTGCATGTACCACTACACCAGCTTAATCAACAATTACAAACCACGTCTCTCTAACAAGCAGGAAATGGATCTGACGGGCAAGAAATATGCATAAGGTTACAGCCAGTAAAGTTGTGAGAGCCTGTGGTGTTACAATAGTAACGACGGGGTTATCTATGGAGGATCAGACCGGAAAACAGGAGTCCTTACTGAATATTCCTAGCTACGATGGCAGAGAAATGACGATATACAATCTGATGTGAATGTAACTCATGTCGTTTTGCATCTGATTAATTTTCTTACTACAAACAGAGCATTTATGCACAATAAAAACACAGGAATATGTCAGCAAATGATAAGGACTGGACATTCTTATTTGAAAAAAAAAACACCCCAGAGCCTCAAGTACAAGCTTCAGTTATCAATTTCCCGAGAACTCGTGACGAAACTATCCAAGCTCTACAACCGTGCGGCCAAATTAAGAGGGCGCATAGCTACCTAATTTAACAGAATCGCAGAATCTCTTACTAATCGTTGGCTCAGTTCAGTCCCCAAATTTTTGGGGGAAACGAGCTGCCACTAGAACAACCAAATCAAACTCCGGATCGATCAACGAGGCGAATGCGGTATCCGGGAAACAAATTAGCAACCGGACACTCGGCAAATTCCGAGCGAGCTGCGTTAGTTAGAGCTTCCATACCAGCAGCAGGGAGATCGGCAGCCAGGGTGGATCGCCTTGCGCACTGCACGCCTGCCCAGTGGAGGGGAGACGGAAGGGGAGCGTTCCGTAGCCTTGGAGGTGAGTGGCGCGGATTCTGTGGGGAAGAGAAGGGGCCTGGGCGGTCCTTCCCCGGCGCTGGCGAGGAGAGGGCGGCGGCTCGACGGGCGAGGCGCCGGACTCGTGAGTTTGTCCGGGATCTCCTGCCGCGTTCCCAACAGGACAGGTCCTTCTGGAGGAACGAACGGTGGTGCCGGGAGAAAGGACATTTCCCCATTTACCCGTGTCCTTAGAGCATCTCCAAGCGGAGGCCGCTCACCCCAAATGTCCGGCGGACGGTCCGGAGGCTATTTGGCCAAAAACGGAAACTCAAGCGCGGCCCCCATAGCCATCCGAAACGACCGGGCGGTCCGGCACACCCCAAACCCAGCCCAAATCTGGGGCGGGTTTGGGGCGGCCCGGACGCGTCGCCCCTTACTCGCTGACAAAGCGGACCCACTAGGGAGGCTGACCGTCGCCGCTGAACGGCCGGACGTCGCCGCTGACTTCCGCCGCGTGGCAGCTCCGTCCCCACAAATAACCCCACCGGTAACCCTACCTCACTCCACTCCCCAGTCCCCACACCGCCACCTCGCCTTCTCCGCTCGAGCGGCCGGCGCAATGTCTTCCTCATCCATCGACTGGGCTCGGAGCCGGAGGACGAGGTTTCGATGCGGCGGCGCCATCGGAACCCGTGGACGCGGCGGAGGCGGAGGCCATCCGCATTGCCGTCGAGCAATCTCTGAAGAGGCCGGCCGCGACAGATCGAGCGCGGCGGCGCCGCCAAGTGGAGGCCAGTGCAGCCGCTGGTCCGAGCTTGCGCCGGTTCGGCGCCGTGCAATGCCGGAGGGATCTATGGCGGCGTCATCGGCTCCTCCACCGCGCTCCGCTCCGGTAAGATCTGCGCCTCCCCGCGCCTCCCCGCCCCCCCCATCCAAGCTCCACCTGGGTGGAAGATTCTGCCGGACGGGGCCGGCGGATGGCGCCTTCTTCCGAAGACCCCGCCGTCTTCGAAGCGGATGCGCGCGCCGGAGACGGAGGGGAAGGCTTTCCGGCAGCTCCGCAAGGCCGACCCCGCCGCGGCGGAGCGGGCATTGCGCGCCGCGGCGAAGGAGCCGGTGTCGTTGGCCGTCTTGGAGCGGTCGTACACGACCGCGGAGACGGACGCCAGGCGCCTCCGCCGCAAGAACAAGGCGATGCTCGACGCCGCCATCGCCGAGTCGAAGAAGGAGGCGGCAAAGAACGACCGCGCGGCCAGGCTCGCCGAGGAGTAGACCCGCGTCGTCCTCGCCGCTCGCTCCAACAGCTCCGCCTCCTCCAACGACGACCCGTACGCGGCCTTCGAGCTGCTGCGCCGCCACCGCCCTTCCGCGGATGACAAGGGGAAGGGGCCGGCGTGAGCGCCGCCGATGGAGGTGAAGGGACCGGCGGACAGAGATGGCGGCGCCGCCGGTTTGCCTACTTTTGCTACAATTTGTCTATATTTAGTTTAGCCCAACTATGTATGTAATCCGAACTATGAGCTCTGATCGAACTATGCAATCCGTGCTGCATTTGAGCTCCGATGATCTACGTTCTTTATTTACGTTGCATGGCTAGTATGGTTTTGAGGATGTGGATATGGGGGGGCATGGTTGTAGGACACCTTTTTTGGGGTCTGTCCGGTCGTTGTCCGCGGACACGTCCCGGACGTGTCCGCGGACACTTTGGGGGCCAAATTTGACAACTCCGGTTGGAGATGCTCTTAGCTTATTTTTACATTTCACTAGATTTTTTTTTACCCGTGTCCTTAACTTACCGTATTATTATTATTATTTAACTTTCTTGAATTACCTGAACCTTCAACTGTAAAGGAAAACTTAACCATACGATTAAAAGGAAACTTTTGTAGTTAAAAAAACTAAATTTTTGCTGTATGTTACTCTTAAAAAAACAGCACGTTCACTTGGAAGCATGCATTTAAGACAGAGCGACACATATTGAACAACATTTTAAGTTATCGCGCCACTTTGAACACGATTTTATTACTTCATTCTGCTTTAAACCACATCCCAAATCAGGAGTGACACATGATCCTACATGAGCAAAACACTTCGTCATATACTAAAATCTGGTTCAAATTATAATTTGGATTCATGGTGCCACGAATTAAAAATATGGTTCAATATAGCTATTACTACTTCAAAAATGATAATATGGTTCAAAGCGAAACATACTAGTGCTATTTGAAAAGCATCATCCTCGTTTAGCGTGGAAAACATAGACATGTTTGAGTACAATCTCTAGATGTAAACAAACTATCCATGAATCGGATGTTACTAGGTGTTTGGTATGACCTTTCCTTACAAGTCATATTTTTTCCGGAGTAGTATTCTCTTTCAAAGTTAGTACACATGCCCATCGATATATTTTTTTATCTTCAACTTAATTTTCTTTTACGCGGGTTGTTCAAAGTTACTGCCTTTATTCCTAATTATAAAATGTTTTGGATATCAAAGTTAATAAACCATCAAAACTCACATGTCAGCAAAATGTGAACCATGTGTGCATTATCACTTTATCAGAGCAGTATCAACAATAATAATAGCTCTCTTTTTATGGGCCTTGTATTAGAACGAGTCTGTGATATGTGCTAGACTTCAATATCGCTAGGTATGCAGTGGTCCAGAAGATATACGTTGCTTGTCTACGATCAATGCTGATGATACGTCTGCAGCCAACACCAGCAATACTCAGTTAAGGCCCGTTTGGACATAGCGATTGCACATTTACGGGACAAGTGGGTGTTTTTAGAATATTATTTTTAAAAATACGGGACATGGGCATTTACAAGTTCTGTTATGGTGGATTTTTTGCATCCCGCCCTCTAAATAGCAGTTTTTTACAAGATGGGTTGTCAACTTTAATTGGTAAATTAGTTTTAGAAATTTATCTGATGTGTATATTTTAACGACTGTGCCATTCTTTCTACTGCATGTGTTTGGTGAATCGTATGTGACTATAAGTAGAAGTTTGGTATGATCTTTCCTTACGAGTCATATTTTCATTTTTCGCAGATAGTAGCGTTCTCTTTCGAAGTTAATACACATTCCCATGGGTATACTTCTTAATTTCAAATTAGTTTTCTTCTTGCGCGCGATATTCAAGTTAATAAACCATAAAAAATGAAGGTCACTTACTAAGAAAAGTGTGAACCATGTGTGTATGATCAACGGTATCAACGACAATAATAGCTCTCCATTTTATGGCCCTAGCTTGCAATAGGATTAGAACGAGCGTCTGATACTCGTATGTGCTAGACTTCAATGTCGCTACATAAGTACATATGCAGCACCTACATCCTCACTATTTTTTCATTTGTTTATCAAACCAAATTACAATAAAAAATCTACAAAAAAAAGGAAGAGTCTAGTGCAAGATTATACTATGGCACACAAAAATATTTTGGGGCAAAAATTGTAATACGTGGCTACAAAAAAAAGAGGTACCAAATATGTGAATATAACAAATTTTGTCTTTTTTGTTTCTCTGAAATAGCACAACTTATTAACCTTCAAAAACAAATTGCGGGTAACCTCCAGCTTCACCGAAAAACATAACTTTTGTACAATGCATATATTATTTTAGAAAAAATTGATACAACAAAATATCTAAAAGAAGTAAGCGTGTAGGTGTATCGTGCATAGAAAAACCCATCTCGAAATAGAAAATGTTGCTTATCTACGATCGATGTTGATGTTACGTCGGCAATACGCAGTTAAGGTCCCGTATGGGACATACCAACTGTACAGGAACATACTACTTGCATCGAATGTTATCATCCCAAAAGGAAATCTGTTAATAACTAATAGTAGTCATCAACAGCAACTAACATCTTGAGACCGTATCATTCTTTTCGGGCACATTTTTTGTGGATTGTATGTTACTAGATGTTTAGTAGTATTACTTTTTCTTACGAGTCACATTTTCAAATTATGTTTGTTATACAAAGACCGGACCGAGAACCTCCCCGAAGGTTCTATGGTCCAAGTAAGGGCATCCCCGTCAGGAGAGAGGGTCACATTTGACAGCTCCCTCTAGAGGTTATCCTAATCGACCATTTCTCGTTGCCTAGCGTCCGACGAAGGGAATGTGCCACGCGCCTCCCTGGAGGGCCTGAGCCACCGTAGCCCCTGGCTCAGTGGTAATGGTGAAAATCGCAGGTTAGCGATCCTTTAAGGGGCCCAACTCCTGCCACCAGTCAATCCACAACCTGGTAGATTTGCCGTTTTGGATGTGGTGTTTTGCTCCCAAGCAGATCTGATCTTTAATCTCTTGGAGCGCCATCCAAAATTGGGACCCTCCACTATGACAGTCAGTGAGAATGTCCTTTGTCTGAAGGTATTTGGCTCTCAGGATATCGACCCACAAGCCCGATTCCCCAGATAGGATTTTCCAAATCCATTTTGCCATCAGGCATTTGTTCATGAGCTTAGTGTCCATAATCCCAAGACCCCCCCCCCCCCCCTCTAGATCTTAGGTTTACAGACTGCATCCCATCTAACCCAATGGTATTTGTGTTTGGTTCTGTTTCCTTCCCAAAAGAAACGGGAGCAATGTCTGTCCAACGTGTGATGGACTTCGTCACCGAGAAGACATTCAGCCATCGCGTGAAGTGGCAAACTGGATAGGCAGGCATTGGTAAGGGTTACCCGTGCAACCGCAGACATAAGTTTACCCATCCATGGGTCTTCCCATTTAGCCACTTTGCCGGTTTTCCTGCGTGGAGGCGCTGGTCGAGCGAGAATGTATGAATGCTGTTACCTAATCTCAGTAAAGCTCAGGTCTTTGTTCAAAAAAAAAAAAAACCCAGCGGTGAGATCGTGATCACTAATGGGTAGCCACAAATAGGTAAGGGGGAAAGTGCCCTGTTTGCAGTTGAGCATATGTGCAACTCTCACTTGTACATCAGTGCTAGTCCCCAAAACTAGCACCTCGCTCTTGTGGAAGTTGATCCGTAGGCCGGACATGGTCTCAAAGCACATCAGAATGAACTTTAGATTGGCAATTGCCAGATCGTCCGGCTGGATCATGATGATCGTGTCATCCGCATACTTCTTATTTGTATACTTCTTATCTTCAAATTAGTTTTGTTCTTGCGTGGGATATTCAAGTTAAATAAACCATAAAAAATGCAGGTCACCTACTAAGAAAAGTGTGAACCATGTGTGTGTGTGTATGATCAACGGTATCAACGACAATAATAGCTCTCAGTTTTATGGGCCTAGCTTGCAAAAGGATTAGAACGAGCGTCTGATACTTGTATGTGCTAGACTTCAACGTTGCTACTATTTTTTTCATCTGTTTATCATACCAGATTACAATATAAAAATCTACAGAAAAGGAACAGTCTAGTGCAAGATTATACTATGGCACACAAAAATATTTGGGGGGCAAAAACTGTAATATGTGGCTACAAAAACAAAAGATGTAACAAATATATGTGAACATAAAATTCATCAAATTTTGTCTTTCTTTTGAAAGATCAGTGAGCTTTATTAATTAGGCAAAAATATTCGTAAAATAATCACCTGTGATTAGCGCGGACACGCAGACCGGCGCTGAACCACTTAAAACACCACTCGTACCAGATCTGCCTAATTGTGCTAATGCATGCGCCACACAGTTACTCACTCGATCCACCTTTGAGACAGAAATATGTTGATAGACATTCAGCAGTTCCTTTCCTTCACGGTAGAGACTCCAGCTATGGGACTTATCATGGCCACCGGCAGACAGTGTTTGAACTACACGGAGACAATCTGACTCCACGATTGCCGTGTCACACTGCATAGTAAGCAGGTGTTTTAGGCCCTCGAGACATGCAAGTACTTCAGCCTCCTCAGCGCTCGCACAAAATGGGATAAATTTCCACTCAGAAAGCACAACACCACCCCTATGATTCCTGACGATAACACCAAGTCCCGCTTTCTTTGTCGATTCATCCCAACCTGCGTCCACATTTGCCTTAAGACACCCATCTGCCGGAGCTGCCCATTGGGGTTCCAATGCGCCTTCAGAAACTGAAGCTTGGCCAGACACTATGGGCGTCCTGCCGTTAGATTTAACATGCAGTCGTGATGCTGATACAGACGAGAAGGTCTCCACGTAATTTGTCTTTTTTGTTTCTCTGAAATAGAACAAGTTAGTGAAAAATGTTGGTGATGTGCCATTCGGTTAGACGAGCGGACAAATGATTTTTACAACATAGCCTCCGGAGAAGTCAGAAAACCAAGAGGCCGCACCGAAAGAAATCTACGGTACCGGTCTTACAATTGGAATCATGCATTGATGATTTTTTTAATAAAAAGCCCTTTTAACTCAGTGGTAGAGTAATGCCATGGTAAGGCATAAGTCATCGGTTCAAATCCGATATAGGACATATTGGAAAATGTTAAATGTTTTAAGTTGTTGCATCACTTTGAACAAGATTTGAATACCTTCTTTTTTTACTTCAAACCATGTGCCTCGGGTAGAATAACAGAGAAACAGTTTGTGCACATTGCAGGACGACTGAGCTCGGTGTGTTCAAGGGTGATGTGAGAAGACATTGTCCTGTGGGGAAGGAAACTCTTAGCGGATAAGTGGTTCAAACTCTACCAACCTACGCTATGAGTTGTTTTGATCTCACAAAGGGGTTATGCTAGAAAGTAACGACAATTATGTTCAATTTTGGTGGGCTGAATCATGCGACAAGAGAGGGGTACATTGGCAATTTTGGGATAAACTTGCAGTACTGAAAATAGCATGGTGGCTTGGGGTTTTAGGATTGGAATTTTTTAATGATGCCATGTTAGCTAAACAAGGACGGAGGTTGTCGGAGAAGCATGACTGCCTTTGTGCAAAGGTCCTAAGAGGACGCTACTACACCCATGGAAATTTCTTGTGTATTGGATGCCCAAATGGCGCCTCACCGGTGTGGCGTGCCATTATCCATGGAAGGAATTGTTCCAAAGGAGGGAAAGAAATTGTTCTGAAGGAGGAGGGTCTTATCAGACGTATTGGTGATGGCCGAACGGCAAAGATATGGCACGACAAATGGATTTCAGATACTAGCACCATCCAGCCTTTGGGGCGAATGAATGATGGTTCATCGCGGTGTTGTCGGTAACCCGATGCAATATTCGGTCTTCAAGAGATTGCAATTGGATTATAGTTAATTGATAAGGCCCAATATGTTGCTCAATGTGTTCGAAGGCGGAGAAGGCGTGTATGCCAAAGGTGTGATCAGTTTGGAGCTCGGAGTTGGAAGCAGAAACCTTGGCTACTGCCTTCTTTTGTTGCATAAGTGCAAGGTAACTACAAAATAGGACGCGACTAGTCGCATGCTAAGTTGCTAACCAGTGCGAACCGTACTATGCACCAACAACATATTCATGGGTTGACGAAGTGGAATTCAGTCGTGTTGATGACTCGGCTTGCTTGCATAGCGGTATCACTAGTCGACAAGTAACATTTTAATGCCATGTGCTTGTTTGGGCGTGATATACCTGAGTTCGATTTCCTGAGTGCCACAAGGGTCGGATTCGTGTCGGTATCTCTAAAAGTCAGTTTGGGAGTAATTGGCTCCGACTCAAATAAATGGATTCCAACGATGAATGGCTACAAAAGCGTCTCGACAAGTATTGGGCCAACATGAGCTATATGTACGAAGTGATTGAAAAAGCAAATGACTTGGATAAATTGAGGAATGATTCAGGCGGTCTGCTCGAGAAAGTGGACATTGAAGGTGACATAGTTTTTATTCTGATGTTTGTGAGTCGATATCTCGAAACCGATTATAAACATGCCCTACTCACGCTAATCAAAGGACATGATGTTGAATGCTCAGTTTGTTTCGCACAATCCGTTGGGGGTTGTTGTACTGCTGCTCCTATTTTGTTTTGTGTATCTTCACTCTAAAACCTGCTGTATAGTAACACTTACAGAGGGCAAGTAAATATAACCTTTTTACTCGAAAAGTCCTTTTGTACATGTAGCCTTTTTTTCTTTCTTTAAATCAACATTTTGAAGTTTCCAAAAATCTCAAGATAAATCATAGAGGTTGACAATGACGTACTCTAATGTGCCGCAAATTTTGAACTCAAAATATTTTCTATTCAGTCCTACACAAATTCTGAAAAAACCCGAAGAAGTTGAAATTTGCACTGTTAGCCGCCTCAGATTTAGAAACTTATCATTTTGTACATTGCCCAAAATACAAAGCAAGATATTTTGCACACTGTTAGAATTCATCATCACTGAAAAAAACCGAAGAAGTTGAATTTTTTAAAACTTTAAAATAGTTTTTGTTTTTTTGAAAGTACGTCTTACATGTAGGACGAGCTACAAAACGTTGCGCTCCGTTTACTCTACTTTTGCAACTGGATAATATCCTATTATTTCAGGTGACGGAAATCATTACAGACTTGGTACCGGACTCCAACACTGTTCGATGACAATTCGCAGCAGGCTGGACAAACAAATATCGTGTTCGTCTGAAGTTCCGGAACCTTCCATCAAGATCCAACGGCTCTAGCCGCCCAGAAAAGTCCTCCGTGGATCGTGACGCCCACTGCCGACCAAAGACGCTTTCCGGGTTACTGCCGCACGGGTTCCCACCGCTCCTGCTCTCCCGCGCCCCGCCAAGACACTGCAACCTGGACCCGCATAAGCATTTAAAAACCGGGCCCGCGTGCAGGAAACAACTGAAGGACCCAGCCGCGTAAGCATGTACCAGTACATTTATGGTACTTAACTCTGGCACTGGGTCCCACCGATACGAGCTGGGCTCTGTATGGGCCACGCCTCCCCGCCGATTCAGACAAACGCTCTGCATAAATACAGCCCCGCGCTTCCTTGCTTCCTCCTCTCCCGAGTCCGCAGCAGCCGCCACCAGCTGCTACAGACTCGAAAAAACCCTAACCCTAGCCGCCGCCTACGCCTCGATCTAGAGCATGGCGCCGACCAAGGGCGAGGGGCCGGCCATCGGCATCGACCTCGGCACCACCTACTCGTGCGTCGGCGTGTGGCAGCACGACCGCGTCGAGATCATCGCCAACGACCAGGGCAACCGCACCACGCCCTCCTACGTCGGGTTCACCGACACCGAGCGCCTCATCGGAGATGCCGCCAAGAACCAGGTCGCCATGAACCCCATCAACACAGTATTCGGTGAGCGACTCGCCCTCTTTGACCCGTTTCTAGATCTGTATGGTTGCGGTTAGATGCGTTGACCCGTGGTGCTTGCATCGCTTTTTGTTCCATAGATCCGGTATATTACGATTTCAGTAGGTATATAAGTGAGGGTCCTGTTGTCTTATCCGTGATAGATTTGATGCACTCGAGGCGAACCATGGTTTGCGCACAGTGGTTGTGTGCTGCATCTTGTAGTCGACTAAGTAGATCTGTGATGTGGCGTTGTTCTCTTAATATACCTGCTAGTAACTTTCTTAGATTTGTTTTAAACTTCAAAGTAGTAGTTGTTCCTTTTATTGTGCTTGTTTAATGGTCCTCAGCTGTGGCCCATCTCAGATCTATATAGCTGGATGATTAATTATTCTGGATGATACTTAAAATTGTTGGTCTTGTGTAATGGTTTTCCTAATTTTAGACTGAAACTTGCTGATATAAATAACTAACTTTCTCTTTGTAACTGGTGTCTGGATAAATTGGTGATGTTAATCCTTAGTTTTGGACAACATATCTTTTTACTCAACTTATGTAAGAAATATTGATGGATTCAAATGTGTACAGTGTTAACTCCAGTCTATGCTAGCAATTTTTTACTATGGTAACATGTCAATGTTTCATCGTGAAGTACTGTTACAAGGTAAATGAGCATGATGTTTTGTGTCCAAACCCTTCCAAATTTGCGCTAGGCTCTATGAGCATATTGTTTGTGATTATTAATAATTAACCTGTCTGTTATTTTTAATGTACCAAGTTGAAGTCAAAGTTTTATAGTGAACATTTAAAATTCGTGCACTTCATTTTCTCGGTTACATGACTGCCTTTGGTACAATGACGTGTAAGTGACCGGTATAAATGTTAAATTGGTAATTATTTTTGGTGGTTCTGGATGATTCCTTTTTTGCATTCATTGTTCTGTATTCTTTCTTGAGAGATTTTATTTTGTATTCTGTGAATGATAAAATGTCCTTATGGGGTAGTTTGCACATGGAATATTAACATGACAGCTTATACAGTAAACACCTAGCACTTTATTATGAATGGATACAAGTGCATATTAGTTATATATAGTTAATGGATTGCAAATTAACTATATACAGTCTTCTATTTACTTGAAGAACTATATAGGAATAGAACATTCAAAAAGGTCCACATAGCTTCTTGAATCTTGGTGAAAAGCCGCATAGCACCATAAATTGAGAAACATATTTTCTACACTAAAGTTGTTTCCTAGCACAACTTAATGTGTAGAATATATGGTTTGAAGTTTTTGTGGTTATGCGGATTTTTCACCAAAATTCAAGTGGTTATCTAGATCTTTTAACTAGAACTTTGAAATGTATTCCTACGACCTATGCACATTAGATGGAGGTATGTCCCAGGTTTATGTGTTCACAAGTGTATACAATCTTGTGCATGCTTTCATTTACTTGTGCAATACTACCTCTGTGTCCCAAAATAAGGCGTATATTTTTAGTCAAAAGTCAATGCATTGTAATTTTGACCAATCTTTGGACAAAAACATGAATATTTAGAAGATTTGTAAACATACCATGAAATTAATTTGGTATTCTAAATGTGTATATTTTTGTCTATATAATTGGTCAAACTTATGATATGTTGACTTTTGACTAAATTTATACGTCATATTTTCTGGAACGGAAGGAGTAGTTTTATGACTTGTTCAAGCTAGGATATAGATCCATACTTAAATAGAAATATAAAAAACGGATGATCACATATTATGGGGTAAAATTTATGGTTTGAAGTTTATGAGGTTATGCATATTTTGTACCATTTTTCTGTTAGAACTTTGAATATCGAATGTACCAATGCACAGTGGATGCAAGCATGTGCGTGGTCTGACTTGCATATGAACCTTGCGCATGCTTCTATTTACTCGTGCAATAGTTTGTGACTTGTTCAAAGCTAGAATAAAGATGCATACATGAATAGGAAGTTTGAAGAAGTCCACATACATCAAAAGCTAAGTTTGAAGAAGTCCACATACATCAAAAGCTGGTTAATGTCATTAATTAAAATAAAAACCGTACTTTGTTCTGAAAATTGCATGCTACTACAATTTGGGGTAGAACATATCATATGAAGTCACTGAAGTTAACCAGATTTTTCATCAAGGTTCATAAGAACTTTGAAATACACATGGTGAGAATATCATCTAGGACCATCAAATTAGTTAACTGTCCAACAATTGCTTCTGTTGGAACCATTGTTGACAAATACATGCAAATTCTCGATTATTTCATACGTCTACAATCTGTATAACTGTTGTAACTTCCAAACAATTCTTCTGACCATGAGTATGTTTATAAAACTTTGCAGATGCAAAGCGTCTTATTGGCAGAAGGTTTGCTGATGCCCCTGTCCAGAGTGACATTAAGATGTGGCCGTACAAGGTTATCCCTGGCCCTGCAGACAAGCCCATGATTGTAGTGCAGTACAAGGGTGAGGACAAGCAGTTTTCAGCAGAAGAGATCTCTTCCATGGTTCTTATCAAGATGCGCGAGATTGCTGAAGCTTACCTAGGAGTAACCATCAAGAATGCTGTTGTCACTGTACCTGCTTACTTTAATGACTCCCAGAGGCAGGCAACTAAGGATGCTGGTGTTATTGCTGGTCTCAATGTTATGCGTATCATCAACGAGCCAACAGCAGCTGCCATTGCCTATGGTCTTGACAAGAAGGCTACAAGTGTTGGTGAGAAGAATGTGCTTATTTTCGACCTCGGTGGTGGCACTTTTGATGTGTCTCTCCTTACCATTGAGGAGGGTATTTTTGAGGTGAAGGCCACTGCTGGTGATACTCACCTTGGCGGGGAGGACTTTGACAACCGTATGGTGAACCACTTTGTCCAGGAATTTAAGAGGAAGCACAAGAAGGATATCAGTGGAAACCCCAGGTCTTTGAGAAGGCTTAGGACTTCATGTGAGAGGGCGAAGAGGACCCTTTCTTCCACTGCCCAAACCACCATTGAAATTGACTCACTCTTTGAGGGAGTTGACTTCTACTCCACCATCACCAGGGCCAGGTTTGAGGAGCTTAACATGGACCTCTTCAGGAAGTGCATGGAGCCTGTGGAGAAGTGCCTGAGGGATGCTAAGATGGACAAGAGCACCATCCATGATGTTGTCCTTGTTGGTGGTTCCACTAGAATTCCCAGAGTTCAGCAGCTGCTGCAGGACTTCTTCAATGGCAAGGAACTCTGCAAGAGCATTAACCCGGATGAAGCTGTTGCCTATGGTGCTGCCGTCCAGGCTGCTATCCTCAGTGGTGAGGGGAATGAGAAGGTGCAGGACCTTCTCCTCCTTGATGTGACCCCACTGTCACTTGGTCTTGAGACTGCTGGTGGAGTTATGACTGTGCTCATCACCAGGAACACCACCATCCCTACCAAGAAGGAGCAGGTCTTCTCCACCTACTCTGACAACCAGCCTGGTGTGCTGATCCAGGTGTTTGAGGGTGAGAGGACAAGGACCAGGGACAACAACCTCCTTGGCAAGTTTGAACTCTCTGGTATCCCACCTGCACCCAGGGGTGTTCCTCAGATCACTGTCTGCTTTGACATTGATGCCAACGGTATCCTGAATGTCTCTGCTGAGGACAAGACCACCGGCCAGAAGAACAAGATCACCATCACCAACGACAAGGGAAGGCTGAGCAAGGATGACATTGAGAAGATGGTCCAGGACGCTGAGAAGTACAAGTCTGAGGATGAGGAGCACAAGAAGAAGGTTGATGCCAAGAACTCCCTGGAGAACTATGCTTACAACATGAGGAACACCATCCAGGATGAGAAGATTGCCTCCAAGCTGCCAGCAGATGACAAGAAGAAGATTGAGGACGCTGTTGACCAGGCGATCTCATGGCTGGACAACAACCAGCTTGCTGAGGTTGACGAGTTTGAGGACAAGATGAAGGAGCTCGAGGGCCTCTGCAACCCCATCATCGCCAAGATGTACCAGGGCGCCGGTGCTGAGATGGGTGGAGAGGATGATGCCCCAGCTTCCAGCGGTGGTGCTGGCCCCAAGATCGAGGAGGTCGACTAAGTTACAATACCACATTAGTGACTTTGATATAGTGAGTGATACACTATACGTCAATTTGTTGCAGTCCCAGGTGCCAATCATATCACCCGGGCTGGAAGTTTTGTTGTAGTTTCAATTAATGTCAGACTTGTATCTGTCACGTACAATGCAATGATGCATGTTTTGGCTCATTGTTGATTCAGCTTAATGCTTTTGACTACCTTGGTGATTCCATTCTAAAGTTCGGTTATATTATTCTGTAGCCTTTTTTTTGGTGGGTCTGGGTTATTATATTCTTTAGCCTGCTTCAGCCTTTAATCAGATTGCTTTTTGACATTTGTCTTTGCAAGGTGAAAAGCATATTCACTTTCGAGTATGTTAATATTGTATAAAATAATCAAAATCAGCTGCCGCTGTGTGGTCCTTCAAATGACTTTTTATGGCACTTCTGTTGCAATATGGTACTCCAGTGGGCAGCAGCGTTGTTTAGCTGTAGGTTAACCTCAGACCTGTGTATCTGTTAGCAACAATGCGATGATGATATTTCAGCTAAACCTTTTGAGCTTTGACTACTTGTGATTTCCATCTTGCGAGACATAGGTGCAAAAATCTGTTATTCCCAGCTTCACTGTTTTATCACTTGGTTAACCCAGAATTGTGTTGCCAAATATGTTGTCATCAACTCCCAGGAAAGCCAATCTTCGCAATAAATTGTGTTCTCTCTCAGTCGCGTTCTTATGGTGAATTCAGAGTTAACTAGTAGTATTGCAGTAAAGTTTCTGCAAATGAGTATTGGAATATGGCGCGTCCTGTAGAAGATAAAGAAACGATAATACTGTTTTCAGTTGATCTGGCCACTGGAGCGATCTTGAACCGACGACGCACCGGCCGACGATGATAGAGGGCAAAGCGCTGGGGATCTCAGCTCATATCCTGCGGTGTCGGGCTGGAAGAAAAGCGAAGTGTCTCCCATAATCCCATCTCCCTCCCCTCCCCTCCGGCTCCGGTGGCCGGACAGGTCGGTCCGTTCTCTTTTAAACCCGCCGCGTCCCTCTCTCTTTCGCTTTAATCAGGGGATGACGATCCCGCCATGAGTCATAAGCAATAATTCTGCAGGGCCAAAGCGGCGGCATCCATCCCACCTGGCCCTACGCTACGTGAGAACACCATAATCATCATTAGTGCTACCACGATCCCCTCTAATCTGCCGTACTAGCCAAGTAGCCAGGCATAATTGCCATCCATCACTGGTTTTGCTCTCCATGATTAGCTCCATGGCTACAAAACAATTGCTTCTGAACTACGAAAAAGAAACGACGCCAAATCGATCGATACGAGGTAATTTTGTTTTTGAACAAAGCTCGATGAAACCTGCCTCGGTTCATGTCCACTTCCATTCCACTGTGAGGCCGGGCTGAACTTCTCTGAAGAAAACTGAAAGTAGTAGCAGTGTGCAACGCAGAGCGAGCACTTGGGTGGGCTGGGTTGGGCTGTTCACCGGCGGTTGGTTATCAGGTTCTGACGGCTGCTGATGCCTGATAGTGTTCTTCCCCGCCCCACGAGTGACGGTGAAGTGGCCACTGAGCAGTGAGGACCTGAGTAGGGTCGGCGCCGGCTAAGGGCATCTCTAACCGATGTACAAAAATTGGTTAGAGGAGTAAAAGATGCTCTTTTACTCATCTAACCGCACCTAACCGAAGTCCAAAACACGTTAGAGGAGTAAATTTTTTACTCATCGGTGCCGCCGACTCCTATATTTACTCATCGGTGCGGCCGATGAGTAAAAGATTCCCTCACATCTCTCGCGTTCGCACCCACTTCCCCATCTCCTCCTCGACATCTCCTCCGTCTCCGGCGACCGCCGCCTGCAATTCCTCCCTCCCGCCGGCACCCCAGCTGCCCGCGATGGCCGGATCCTCCCGCCGGCCATCTCCGCCGCCGATTCCGAGCGCTCGCCGGCCCCGTAGTCCCCCGCCGCGAGCTGCAGCCTCCTCGACTTCCGGACGCCGTTTCCCTCCATCTCCTCGTCGATTGCCGCCACCAAAACGCCGTCGGCAGGCCCGCCGCTCCGCTAGCACCCTCGACCTGCCGGTGCCACCGACGCCGGTCTACCGAGGCGTGCGGCAGCGGTCCTGGGGTCGTGGGTGTCGGAGATAACCGACCGCAACACCGGGAAGAAGGTGTGGGTCGGCTCCTTCCAGTCCGTGGAGCAGGCGGCGATGGCGTACGACATCCAGAACGTCCGCCTCCACGGGAGCGAGTGCGGCGAGCTCAACTTCCCCTTGGAGGTGCCGGAGCCGGTGCCGCCGGAGCTCGAGCCGGAGGGGCTCCGCTATGTCTCTGCCCGCGAGCGGCGGGAGGACAGGGAGGCGCGAGCGCCTCGAGGCAGAGCGCCGCGACGCGGCGATGGCGGCCATGCTCGCCGGCTACAACCCAGAGCTCGTCGAGGAGGAGCGAAAGGCGCTGGAGGCGTTCGCCGAGGCCAAGCGCAAGGCCGACGCCGCGGCGGGGAAGAAGGTGAAGAAGGAGGAGGATGCGGGGCCGTCGGCAGCTCCGGCGCCGGCCACGGTGAAGAAGGAGGAGGATGCGGGGCCGTCGGCAGCTCCGGCACCGGCCACGGTGATCAACCTCGACAGCGATTCATCCTCCTCCTTCGACTGGGACGAGGACTAGGGTTAGGAGGTGGTGAAATTCGGTCGAATTTTGTGAAATTCGACCGACTTTTGGTTGTAATATGAACATATTATGTTAAATATATATGCTAGTTTGAATTTCAGTTTGAATTCGGTGGAATTTGATCGAATTTGGAGGTTTTGGTTTGATTTACTCCTCTAACTTTACGAGATCGGTTAGGAACTGCTATCAGTTAGAGGAGTATTTTTACTCCTCTAACCGATTTTGAGCAGTTTACTCCTCTAACCGATTGGGGATCGGTTAGAGATGCCCTAAATGACCGGTGTGTGCGTGCGCTGTGGACTTTACATGACGACGGCGCACCGGCCATGGACAAGCTTTCTTTCTGTTCCTGTCATTCCGGTGGCGGCCCATGCATCCATAAAAATATATTTAAACTTGATAACATCGACCAAAGTGTCCCGGCTATATATACACTAGACAAATAATCTTATCATTGCTACTCCCTCCGTTCCTAAATATAAGATTTTTTATGCTTTCTGGCTTTGTCGTGCTTTGTTTCTAAATGAATGAATCAACACACTAAAACATATCTACATATGTACGAATCAGGACAAAACAAAAAAGACTAATTTTATATATTTTAGAACGGAGGGAGTAATTAGTTAATTACTTTGTTCCTTGCCAACAAAATAGAAAACAGCTTTGGCATGTGTTCATATCAACTTCTTCCATCTTCCATGCTTATGCTCAATTTGGTATTGCGGTGGATTGTGGTAGTCTTCTTCATCTGATATTTCTCTTATATTCATATCTGTATTTGATTAGAGTTAAACGCTTGAGGGGTCATGAAGTTGCCACAGATGAGCGCATTAGTCACGAACTCAAAAGATGCAAAGTATTGGTCACATAGTTGTGAGTTAACCTCGTTCGTCACTCCGTCACAGCGGACGTTAACTCGCTAATGTGGCAGTCTGTTTTTTTGCAAAATGCACCCTATATCTTTGTTTCTTCAGATCTATTCGTCCCTATGGTAGAAATCATGAACATGCATTTTATCGAACACTTGAGGCGCGTGGCTGGGCATGAGGAGTTCACCTTGGTTGTCGAGTACCAGCGCGTCGTCCCTGCCTCCCGCCTGTCGATCCCTCCGTGACCAACCTCCGCCATCCCAATCGACCAGGCCGCCCGATTCACGCCGCCATCCTCCCGTTCGATTACCGCAGCCGGCCATTCGAGCTCCGCGGCAGCATCAACCATCTCCCGCTCGGTCCCGCTTTAACCCGCTCCAGATCCCGTACGCTGATTTCTTGATATACAAGAGGTCAATTCAACTGCGGCTGATGCAGGTGTGAGCCACGAAGGCAGAAATCTGGGCATGCGTGAAGAACTTGTCTTTGTGCGGCAGCGCGAAGAAGGCAGCGGCGCGGCCGTGGTGCTTCCGTCAGCCAACCTTATTCTCGTGGGGATTATGTCAAACACCTGACGAGCGTCGTCTCCACTAGCTTCAGGAGGTCATGGGCACGCTGCACTGAACCTCCCCGGCTAACTAGCTCGCCCCCGCGCCTCGCCGGCGGAGTTTTAATCCCCGGTTCTTCATGCTGCTTCATCCGGCCGCGTGCTGGTCATGGCGTGGTAGGATAAGATGCACGTGGCGTGTTCGACAAAATGTCTGGCTAAGATTTTATCCATGGGGACAAATAGATGTGAAGAAATAAAATCAGGGTGCATTTTACAAAAAAGAAAACCACCACGTCAGTGACTTAACGTTCATTTTGGCGGAGTACGAACGGGGCTCTAACTCATAACTATGTGACCAATAGTTTGCATTTTTGAGTTCATGACTAATGCGCTCATTCGTGGCAACTTCCTGACCCCTCCAGCGTTTAACTCTTTTGATTATTTTCGCACCCACTTTCTCATGACAAAGTAGAAAATAAATCAAGTGCAACGCTTGCAGCTAGCAACCTCGATCTCCAAACTGAATCTTAAATTAATTAGCTAGATATAGAACTTGTTTGGCTAATGTAAGCTTCTTGCAGGCTACCTAATTCATGTACCTGTCACTGACCCATGCAAGATCATAGACTTCAATATAACTTAAGATCACAGCTGTCCGATTAAGCCAATTACAATATTTTTCTCAAGTATGAGAACGAGGTCAACATAGGAGAAACTAGATCGTTACGGAATGGGAATCTAAATTCTCTATGGTAACAGTACGGCCTACGGAGCGTATTGGGACTTTCTCGGACCATGCTCCTATCCTTTTGTCCACTGATCATCAAGGGCGTAAATGCCATTTCAAGTTTGAACTTAGATAGTTACGCCGGGATGGATTTTATGACATGTTGAACAAGGGGTGGGATGAACATGTAACTAGTAATACACCAATCCAAAGGTGGAATAAAAAATTACATGATGTGCATAAATACGTCGAAGGATGGGCACGCACAAGCGTGTGTCGACATTGTTAGCAATATTTCCACCGAAATGTGCAAACTCAATTTTGACGCTTCTACCATCGTCAACTGTCCCGCCAACGACTTATCGCTTGCTAGATTATAAACTGGAAATAGATGACGTCCCATACCGCTATGCCTCTAGACACTGTCACACCAATTCCGACGAGCAGCTATATGCATGACTTGACACAGCGGAGACTAGCACCTGTCGGGATCATACATATGACTTATCGTATGAGACGCTGTGTATCGCCACCGCTGGCTAGGTATGACTTGACAATTTCACCGAATCCGTCAAGTGTGTAGCACCTGCAGAGTCGAATCGAATCCAGTATAGATAGTAGCTAGTACTATTGTTTTTTCCAGTTTAGCTGCAATCTGGCACTTATCGTGCCTGAACTTTCGTAATGCGAATCATCCCTTATTACTTGTTGATATCCGTGCATGGCTGAATGGTCGGGCTCATACGCAAATGGGACGGCGACACTTGTTAGATCCTGCAGCTAAGGATGCCAATCAAATTTGTTATCTCTTGTCCAATCTCTCGAGTCAGCCACAACCAGCAAGAGAGTGGAATTTATTTTTATTTAAGCTTTATTGGTAGCTAGCTAGTGAACAACTAGCGAGAATAATTTAGTTATATGTAAGGCGAATGACACGAACCCTTGTTGAAAGATCACGTTTTAAGATAAACAATATGCAGAGATAAGGAGAATATTTGAGATGAAAAAAAGGGCGCCGAATAATATATTTATGACATGCCATGGAAGTCGGTTAGTTTTACAAATTTGAAGGACCAGAATAAAATAAGAGCATCGTGATGTGTTGAGATCTTGCGCAATTAGAGTGTGTAAAGCTTTGTGAATGATGTATTATTATTCAAATGACCTGCATGCTTGCTCAATGTACAGAATGGAGATGGAGAAAAAAGCTAGGTAGCTACTATACATCTAGCTCACATAGATCTAGCCTATCATCCAAAGCACTGAAGCTTCCCGGTACTTGCAAATTGAACTACTAAATATGCATGACTGACTTGTCCAGCTGCTACAAAACCTAGAAAGCACTTGGTGGGAATGAATAACCATGTGCACAATGCATGCATACACTATTCCATGTATACGGGAAAAAACAAGCAATCTCATCTCTCTACCTCACTAGCACTAAGACTAGTAACAAGTACTTTATTGCCTCTTCATCGATATGTACATAAAGTTACCTACTCATATGTCTGAGACTACTTGTAAACTTTGGGAAGGTAGAGAGGAATTGAAGGGAAGAGATAGAGAGAGGGAGAAGGGGGAATTCTACGCAACCACTACTATGCAAGACCGAGATGAGACCAAGACTAGTAAGACCAACTTTACTGATTGATCTCTTTCATCAATATGGACATAAAGTTGCACCATGCACACATACATGCACCTGAGCACCCCCAAGACAAGTTTTGCCCATTTTGATAACCTCCAGCTAGTTCCATACGCTGTTTGCTGATGAACCCAGCTGCCAAGAAGTGCAAGATTTCCAAACAGTAGAGACAGTGATCATCCATCATGCAGTCCATATCGCCACCTTCTCCTGCTCCTAGGGTTTCCACCTTCCCTCATGCATAAAACCACCCATGCATGCTCTATCATCTCTCTCTCTCTCACACACACACTCTCTCTCTAGCTAGATAAGCTAAGCTAAGCTAGGCCAGCCACACCCCTCCATATCCACCTCACATTCTTCTATGCTAAGGAAGCCCCTCTCTTCTCTCTGGGCTCTCCCATATGTTTCACATCCAACATATATAATGTAGACACCACCACTAAGACAAAATATAAATAAAGAACAAGCCGCTAGGGCCTTGGTCCTCCTTTTATTCCTCTCGCTTTCGTTCTCCCCTGTCACTCTCTCCACCTCTTTCCCTTTCTTCCTCCTCACTCCCTCCCCCAGCCCTCAGCTTCCTGTGAGAGGAGAGAGGAGAAGAGAGCTCCATTCTTGTGTGCAGAGCAAGAGAGATTGCTATAACTAGTGGGTGTTATTCTCCACCTTTAGCCGCCTCCCAGTCCATCCCTCCCCTAAAGCACCTATATACCCCCTTGCCACTCTCTCCCTCTCTCACAAAGAAGCAAGGAGGAACAAACAAACCGAAAAAGAAGCTCCACACCAAGTAGGAAAAAGATCAAAAGAAACCAAATTCTATACCACCATGGTCTTTTCTTCGGTTCCACTCTATCATGATCCACCCAATTGGAACAACCAGCAGCAGCAGGTAACAATTTTTTCTGCCTTTTCTCTCTTATGTGGCCACCGGCTGGGCACACAAACATAGATAGATAGGTAGCTTCTTGGTGAAAAAAGCAAAACCAGCTGGGGAAATGGAGAGGAGATATTCCTCCATGCTCTTTTGCGAATTAAATCTCCTTCATGAATATACCACTATCTATACCACACCGTCATGGCCTTTAGTTGCTTTGTTAGTTTGTGTGTGTGATTGCAATTAGTTTCTCGGCTTTGATTCTCTTTTGGTGTGTGTTTTGATTGGGAATTTTGACCATGTTCCTTCAAGCAGCAGCAGCAGCAGCAGCAACAGCAGCAACTGAGCCACCATGGCCAGCTGTTTCCAAATGGTGGCGGCGCTGGAGTGGAGATGCACCACCACCAGCACCAGCACGAGCAGCAACACCAACAGCAGCAACATCAGCAGCAGCAACATGTACACCAACTGCATCAGCTGCCACCGCCGGTGCCGCCGCCCGGGGCGTTGATGGCTCCGCGGCCTGACAGCATGGGAGGAGGCGCAGTTGCGATGGTCGGCGGAGGTGGTGGCAGTGGCGGCCCGACGGGCGGCACGGTGGTGCGGCCGGGGTCGATGACGGACCGTGCGCGGATAGCGAAGATCCCGCAGCCGGAGCCGGGGCTCAAGTGCCCGCGCTGCGAGTCCACCAACACCAAGTTCTGCTACTTCAACAACTACTCCCTCACGCAGCCCCGCCACTTCTGCAAGACCTGCCGCCGATACTGGACCCGAGGCGGAGCGCTCCGCAGCGTCCCCGTCGGCGGCGGATGCCGCCGCAACAAGCGCACCAAGTCATCAAAGTCCTCGTCTTCCGCCGCGTCGGCCTCGGCGGGACCTCGTCGTCCACCTCTTCCACCACCACTGGCGGCGGCAACAGCGGCGCTGTGGCCATCATGCAGCCGCAGGCCGGGCACGCACAAGCGCAGATGCCTTCTTCGCCTCCTTACACCCAATGGGTGGTGGCGGTGGAGATCACTACGGCACCGGCGCGTCGAGGCTAGGGTTTCCTGGCTGAGCTCACTGGATCCGGTGGGCTACCAACTCGGCGGAGGCGGTGCCGCGGCCGCTGCCTTCGGGATGGAGCAGTGGCGGGTGCCGCAGATGCAGCAGTTCCCCTTCTTCGGCCGTGCTGACGGCATGCAGCAGCAAATGGCTGGCATTTACCCGTTCGAAGCCGCCGCCGACGCCGAAGGCTTCGTCACCGGGCAGATGACTGGCGGCGGCGGTTCCAAGCAGGCGCCGGGCTCATCCGGGCTGATCACGCAGCTCGCCTCGGTGAAAATGGAGGACAACCAGCCGTCCAACAACGCCATGGCCAGGGAGTTCCTAAGCCTCCCAGGTAACCTCCAGTTCTGGGCGGCGGCAACAATGGCGCAGGAGGCAACGACAGTGAAGGAAGTCAGAGCGGCGGTGCCATTGCTCCAGGCGGCGGCGGTGGCAGTGGCTGGGTCAATCTTCCCGGGTTCAACTCATCATCGTCAGGGAACATAATGTGATCGACGCCATGGCCACGACACGCATGCATGGCTACAAAAGGTAGCCCTATATACAAGCCCTGAATTGAAGCATAATTTTAGTCATGGCTTCCATCCGATCGGTCGAGGAGAGTTAAGAAACAACGGAGTTGTGGTGGTGCAAGATCATTGATGATCGATCAAAATTAGGTTTTCTTTTACTCTCAAGCTCTACATCTCCATGCATGCTGCTCTTGTGTACCGCATCTAAATTAGGCTCTTCTGGTTCCGGTACGGGGCTGGATTTCCTATATTGTTCGATTTACTTGTTGTAATGCACGTTAATTACTAGGTTTACCAGCTTGGTGCAATTAATGTGTTCATGATGGAAGGTTATATATATACATCTATGAGCTAGAATATTTGGTATGTGTACAAAGAGGTCGAGTTGATGAGTATATCGATCGAGTAATAACTGTCTTGGAGTGGTTTTACTCACTTATTCGATGTGGTTTTGTCTGCTTATATGCATGAAAGCTGTTTTAGTCCATAGTGCATGCATGCTTGAACCTCATGACATTTGTATCATGAGGTTCATGGATTCATCCTTTGATTGGATAATTCTAATCAATTGACCCATCATGATGAATTTAACTTATCAGTTTGGAATGAACTAATTAACTAGGCTGTGATTAGCATTACTAGTATATAGCAAGCAGTCCTTAGAAAATCAGTTTATCTGCCATCCATCAAGTATAGTCTTCCTCATATCATCTATATGTGTATAATCTGCAGTTCTATACCCATTGCTATAACAAATTAATTACTAGGGTTCACAAACTCTCAAATATACATAGGATTGCAATTAGGCACTGAACTCAAGAACATAAGCCACCTAGGTTGATATGTACGGAAAACATGGAAGTACTTTTGTTGACTGATAGAGTTGCGGCATTCGTATGTACATAGCTATCTAGCTACACAATGATTGCAAATCGAAATACTTTCCTGTATTTTAGCTAATTAAGGCAAAAAAATATGAAAGCGTGAGTAGATCCATGGAAGCTCTAACTAGTTCATTTCTCCTCTTTTGATATCTAAGCATCAGTGATCATGATCAGTGGTAGTACAAGTGACCCACTTCTCCATACATGGTCCTGATCTCCTCTCAGAAATGGTGTAGGTTCCTAGGTTTCCAAGCACTAATCTCCATTCAAAGCCTTTCTCCTGCCAGTGTAATCATGCCATGTCCCCGCAGTGTGCAGGCAGAGAACGCAGGGGTGGCTAGCAATCTCCTTAGTCGCGCTCAAAGAATCTCTTCTTATGTTTCTTTTGCCGTCTTTAACTTTGGGTAGCTTCGTCGGTTTCGAGGAAGCAACTTTACATATCTAGATGTTTGAAGCCAACCATTGACTGCCACCATGAAAGTGTGCATCCCTGCTGAAACTGCATGCAGGTTTCATCTTTGGTGCACTTTTGATCTGTCTGCTCCACTCTAGTTGAACTCGATTTATATATACTCCACTATCTTAGCTACTTGATTTGTTTAGTAGCAGTACGATATTTATCTCTCTGCACTCCCTCACAATGTCTAGCCTTCTCAACTCTAACCAAAATGCAAATTTCCAATGCATTTTTTCTCATGTCCCTCCTAACTAGACTTCATCACTTTCAAGAATAATCAAGCTTGTAACTATACACTACCGGAAATCACTTCTTTGCCGTGCGGCGAATTCGCACGGCAAAGGCTTTGCAGAACCCGGCAAAGGCTTTGCCGTGGGGAACAACACGGTAAAGGTTGCACGGCATAATACACGTCGGCAAAGGCCCTTTGCCGTGCACTTTCGGTAAATACAACGGCAATGGCTTTGCCGTGCGCCCTCCTCGCACAACACGGCATATTATTGTCAGAATAGGGTCAACCCTCTGCCCCCTCTTTGCCGTGCGCTCTGCGCGCCGACAGCCCGACAAACCTTCCATCTTTGCCGTGTGTCTGGCTGACACTGCACGGCACAGTCTTTGCCGTGTGTCTGGTTGACACAGCACGGCCCAGTCTTTGCCGTGTGCTGCCAAAAAACCACACGGCATATTTGCAATATGGCCATCCCGCAAGTTGCCAGGAGCACAGGTGCGCGCCACGTGCCCTCTTTGCCGTGCGCCCCCACACGGCAAAGATCTTTGCCGTGTCTTTACACGGCAAATTGACAATATGATCCAGTTTTGTTCTGTTTTTTAAAAATCCCTGCAATTCATAAAATTTTGCAAATATGGAAATAACAGATCACAATTCACACACAAATATGACAATCTGCGAACATATCACAGATCACAATTCACACAAATATGACAATAACTTAAACTCCTCCATAACATATAGATACAATCTCAAACTCCTCCATAATATAAAACGAACTCAAACTCCACAAACATGTCATCTATTCTACAAATAGGTCATGCACTCCACATGTAGGTCACAAAGGGATGGAGCTTGCTCAATCTCCACATGTAGGTCACGACGGTGAAGATGGACATCATTGAGAAGGATCGTCCTACACGTTTGCACAAAAAATGATGAGTTCGACAACTAGGTGAAAATGGAATACTCATGGCATTAAAAGAAAGCTAACTAAAATTTGATGAGTTGAACTAACTAAAATTTGACAAGTTCAACTAATGGGTAAAATTTGACAAGTTCAACTCACTAAATTTGACAAGTTCAACTAAAGTGGCAATGGCATGTCAAGCTAAATTATGAGTCATGCGAGCATACCCACAGGAGCCTCCGGACAACAGAAGGGTTGGAGAAATGGGGCTGCCCCTCCGGATCGTCCTGGCCACCAAGCGGCGGCGTCATCGAGTGAGATCCACCCGCCGATCCTGGATTCATCTACAACATGAAAAAGGCTCGCATTACAGAAATAATTTTGTTACAACAATAAGATGGATAGAATGACAAGTTTGACAACATACCCATGGGAACATCGGTGGAGGGAACATGGGTGGAGGAAAAGCAACAGTCCCGTCCGCAGGAGCGATGCGCTGCATCGTGATCGTCATCCACTCCATCATCTTCCTGGACTGCTCTTGCGCTGCCGGATCTGCTCCTGCTGCTACCGGATCTGCTCCAGCTGCTGCTCATAGAGCACCTGCTTCTCACGCATCTCCTCCCGGAGCTGGTCGACAACTAGACCCAAAACTCGTGGGCGGGTCTCCACAGCAGGCGCACCTGGCGCCCCCCACGCGGACCTGGCGCCCTCCCACGGCGGACCTGGCGTAGAGACGGGACGGTGCGAGGGTCGACGGAGCCTTCACCTATCCACAAGCGGCCATTCGCCTTGCCTTGACCCCGCAAGCACGACAGTCTCGATGTCAAGTGGACTGGTGAGAGGGTCAGCTTCCTCACAGTTGCGCTCCTTGAACTTCGCCGTGTACCCCGTGCTCCGGAGCTCGGCGCGGGCTCGGGCAGCCGGTGGAGGTGGGCGACGTGGGGGTTGCCGCTGGTAGCGCTGTGGCGGCGCGGCGGATCGGGTGGAGGTGAGGTCAGGGGTGGGGGTGAGATGCGGTGCGTGTGTGTGAGTGCAGTGAGAGGCGCGTGTGCTTGTTTGAAGGGATAAGGTCTTTGCCGTGTGCCCTCTCTTTGCCGTGCGGGCAAGAGGAAAGCGCACGACAAAGGCAGCCTTTGCCGTGTGTGATCCCCTTTGCCATGTGCCCTTTTCTTTTTATTTTTTCTTTCTATCTGTTTTTTCTTTTAATTGTTTTCTTCTTTACTATTTTTGTGGACTGTTTATTATTATTAGTTAATACCATTGTTGGTAGGTTGTGGGAACCAAGATACAGCTCCGAGGTGCGACCCGCTTCACCGACCCCCTTACTCCGTAGTAAGTTCCGACACTTAGAAGTCAAAACTCACGTTTCGGGTCCCGGGCTGGAATCATGCGACGGACCACATGAAATGTTGGTTCCCCATGGTCCTATGTACCAGCCTAACACAAACAAGCAAAAAAGTTCATGCGTCTACCACCTCTCGGCGCCGGTCAAAGGGGTAGATCACAGTTTGACTTTTTTTTCCAGCGGGTGTAGGGTTTCGCCGTAGCGGGGGTACGGAGCGTCGGAATCCCAACAAAACTTGCATGGGTCCCTAATATATGTATAAGAGTGTGTTGGTAGGTTGTGGGAACCAAGATACAGCTCCGAGGTGCGACCCGCTTCACCGACCCCGCTTACTCCGTAGTAAGTTCCGACACTTAGAGGTGAAAACTCATGTTTCGGGTCCCGGGCATGGAATCATGCGACGGACCACATGAAATGTTGGTTCCTCATGATCCTATGTACCAGCCTAACACAAACAAGTAAAAAAGTTCATGTGTCTACCACCTCTCGGCGCCGGTCAAAGGGGTAGATCGACAGGTTTTATTTTTTTCCAGCGGGTGTAGGGTTTCGCCGTAGCGGGGGTACGGAGCGTCGGAATCCCAACAAAACTTGCATGGGTCCCTAATATATGTATAAGAGTGTGTTGGTAGGTTGTGGGAACCAAGATACAGCTCCGACGTGCGACCCGCTTCACCGACCCCGCTTACTCCGTAGTAAGTTCCGACACTTAGAGGTGAAAACTCATGTTTCAGGTGCCGGGCATGGAATCATGTGTTAACATGTGCCCAAAGTTGGGTTGAGATGTTTATATGATCTAACCTAACATAATCAGGGAGGAAAGCCTACCGAGCAACCCCTTTTCGACGCCTTGGTTCCGGGTAGACACACATGCTTTGCCGTGCGGCTGACAGGAAGGCACACGGCAAACACATGCTTTGCCGTGCGGCGGACAGGAAGGCGCACGGCAAAGCCTTAATTTAGAGCGCGGGAAATTGGCTGCCATGACGGGGACAAAATTTGTCCAGTCTTTGCCGTGATATTTGCTTTCAACGCACGGCAAACATGTTTCCCGCGAATTTATTGGAAGCGCGGGAAAGTTGCGGATCCTGGTCGTCGCGGGTCCCACTAATTTGCCGTGCTGGTGAGGTAAAACGCACGGCAAAGATTTCTTTGCCAAGCACGGTATGTTTGCCGTGTCCAATGCTTTGCCGTGAGCGTTTTCTGTACTGTGCCGTGGTGGCCTTCTTTGCCGTGAGCTTTGTTTGTCCAGCACGGAAAATGCTGTTTGCCGTGTTCCGAGAAAGGGGGCGCACGGCAACGAACTGCCAGCACGGGAAAGAAAGATTTTCCGGTAGTGATAGTAACCATTTATTTTGTAAAAATGGAATTTTATAAATGAAACAAAAAGGGTACGCATCATTGACATTTTACGTACACACTTAATCCTTGGCAACTCTAAACAAACATACATTGACTCAGTGCGAATAATGACTGTCTATATCTATCGATAGAATCTCCAATTGTAAAAAGGCTTCATCAATGTGAAAAATTGTGGAGATCTCACTTAACTGGCAATTTTCAGACGATTTTCAAAATTGTGTGTCATAGCTATGCACTTTAAACGAGCTACATGCAATATTGAACACTCTACTTCCTTATATGTGGGTTTGACAATTTACCCCTCTGAGAAAGGATACTAAGAGTATCTATACTTTGGAATTTAAAATACTATTAGTTGACCACATGTTGACAATCAAGTCACTATTAAAAATGCTATTTTGTCCCTAATGGTTGGAGGGGCAGTACACCATCAGATTTGGCTTGGCATTGATGCACTGGTTGACAATTTAAGTCATGATGATATTGCCCAGAAATGTCTTTATCAGACTACGTTTGCTTCTTACCTTGGAGAGTTACCAATGATTTTTCTACGTATCAAACATCCAACTGTCCGGTCTAGCAAGGAAACATATGTGTGTAGAAGTGCAACGGCTATCGCGTTCATCCTTTGCTTCCTAACAACATATTTGAGTCATGTATTTTATTGTCTGTGAAAGACAACATCTTTGTCTTTAGAAGTGCTAGTAGCATAGAGCTGCCTTGATAAGCCCCTCTAAATTGCATTTGATGATTCCATGATAAATATAAGGAAAGTAGAGTGAGGGGAAGAGCCCTTGTCCCGGTCATCCAATTATCTCTAATGATCCGGGAATGGATCAATAGTTCACTTTTTACATAGATTATAGGGAAGAGCAAAGATCTTTCGCTAAAAGTCTATTATCAAAACTTAAAGAGAGAGAAATACCATTGACTTATTTATTCTTTCTCTAAGTCTGAAGTATCATTGTCCAAAGTAATACCCTCTTCCTAACAAGATTACCTCTTTGTATAAATTGATTCTAAGGGGATCACTTATAAGCCTATTTTGTAGAAAAGCCCCATACATTTGATAGAAAGGTACGTCTACATGACCCATAGTTGATCTTACCTTTGCTATTTAAGAATACTACTATAGAACCAATGGGGAAAATTGATGGTATTTTTTCATAGTGACTCAATACTCGAGTAAAAAAATGGAAATAAAAACACATTTTTAATAAGTGGCACATCCATGAAAAAGTAAAATTTCAATAGAATATCACACCTACTAGAACTACTTTCATATACATGCACCTTGTTTTATATTCATCTATTTAAGAGTTCCTTATCTCCCACGGATATCTCCTTATCGTTGCATCTCTTATTGATTAGTGCCATCTTTCTGCTTATTCGGTGATTCTAAAATATCCAATCGTCACCACTGAATACATCGATCACCAAATGTCATTCCCCACTTTTGATGGACCAATTTCCCTTCCTTATTTTCTTATTTTGAGTAGTTCCTTGAATCATCACCACTGAAGATAATAACAATGGATAATTGTATTTATGGCTATGAAGAGCAAGATGAGATCATCACGATTGATGTGAAGGAGGTGGGGGCCTCACAAGCACCACTCGTGACGACACGCGTAGGAAGGCAATGTCACCATTATAAGAGCGACGTAAAGATTAGATAAAGGGAAAATATAAAAGGTAATTATAGCCAATTCAACTTTGGCAAGCATGGACGTACGTCTTACCGAAATTAATGGAAAGTGAGGTTTCATGTATGCACATTTATAACATGCTAATATTAGGCTTTTCTTAGCAAAACCTGTAGGATAATGGCTAATTCTTGGAAGAAAAGAAAGAGATGAGACTACATTTTCTTAGCTGTAAGAATCCATTCAGCTCATTTTTCCACTCTATAAGATATATTATCTTAGATACACGATTTTAGTTGTATTGTAATTAACATGACGTTATAGAGACACACAATCATTAATTACTAGCTGTAACATACTTGGATAATTTGTTGTGTATAGCATATTTTATCGTTACTGTTTTCTCTAGATGATGTACGGAGCACTATGAAAGATTACCTTCTCTACATGAACGTGGTGCACCACCTCACATTGCAAATGATCGATGGGTATGATTGAATGCAATGAGAGAGGAAACACACTTTATCGGGGAACATTCTCTTCATTATTTGGGATAAACATTGTTCCAAATTGATTTCTTAGCAGGTAAAAATCAAGCCATAGTGGGGTGTCCTCGGATTGTGCCCCGGTAAATAAAAACATTGTTCCCCTATATACAGTTTCTCCCTGTCTTAATAGCATTTTGCATTGGTTGATGCAGCGAGAGCTTCCTCCTTTTCGAAAAAAGCCGGCGGTCTTGCCAACTGCTCTAAAATATTCAAGCCATACTATTGACCGTATACTATATATCCATGGTATATAGATCAATCGACTTGAGTATATATTTACTGCATATATTGGTGCATATGTACCATTTTTATTATACACGTAGAACTGGCGAACCATGACCATGATCATATGTATGCTGCGAATTAATTTGCCCTGTACTACAAGAGACGTTCATGCAATATGTGATAGCGAAATCTTCTGGTGAATAATTTACGTAGGAGCTCGATCAAGAGATTTAAGCACTACCAATAAGAAACAACCCAATACTAGCTCGCCTATACAGCTATACTCCATGCTTAGATAGCTAGCCAGTTACCAGTTACGGCATCACACGGTAATCAATTAAGCAAATGAAAGTATGTAATTAGTGGCTAGTGACGGTGAAATATGCAGTAACAATGTTCTAATCTCGTCGTCCCGTGGTGACTATACATGTGCAAAGCTAGCTCAGCCTCCTTTCTACTCTCTTCTCTCCCTCCTCTACCTACTGTGTCTTGTTGTTTAGCAGTCGCTGTCTGAGGGAATCTGAGTTTTCGTCTGCTTTTGCTAACCCCAATGCAGTCTTCCCCCTCTTGGGGAGGGAATAAAGGCGACCGACTTCACCTTGACCCCATATGTTTATATGTTCTCATTTCGTTTCAACCAGGTCATCTTTTGATTAAGATGCAAAAATAATTAGGATACTCCAATACTGACGCAACTAAGTAATATGAAGGTCGATCCTTCAATCAGTTTGGCCAAAGTTTTAACTATCATTATTCATTGGCTATACATAAGGTCTCTTCATGAATTTGTTTTTCTAAGGATTTTTGGCAGGTCTAAAATTTCCAATGGAAAGTTCATAATTTGTACACATTCCAAAACATGGATGTTCTTAGAGAATTTGGATATCATGGAGATGAATGCTTTAGTTTGACCAAAAGAACAACCAGGACATGGTAGAATATGTGAGAAAACGAAATGGAATGTGATTCTTTTTCTGTTAGAAAACACAAAAAGAGCTAAAAACTTACATACACGGAGAATTGTGTGGAAAGTGACGGGAACTTACGGTGGAGAAAGGATATGCATATTTCCTATTTTTGATCTGATTTAATTCGTTAGTATTAGTATAATGCGCAAAGACATATATGCGCTTTTGATTAGAGTGTATTCTACTCCCTCTGTTCCTTTTTAGGTTGTATTTTTGAAATCAAACTTTTCTACCGTTAACTAAGTTTATAGAATAAACTATTAACATTTGCTGTGTTAAATATATAAAACACAAAAATATATTTCGGGGGTGAATCTAATAATGGCACTGAACTATTATTGTAGATGTTAACGGTCATTTCTATAAACTTGGTAGAATATAGCAAAGATTGAATTTATTTCTAAAAACTAAACAACACAACAAGTATGTCAGAATATCTAAGCCATTTGTATGTTATTAGTACTACCTTCATTCTTGACTTGACAATATTTCCTTGTTGATTGTGCATTGACTACTAATTATGCAGGCATGTAAGGACTTGAACATACTTTCTTTTTGATGAATGAGAAATTAAAGGAAAGAAGATATAGTTGGCGAGGTGTAATATATTTTGGTCCTTTATTTTCCTATTAAAAAAATCTTCATTTGCGCGCACCATATGTTTAACCAGACCTACAATTAATTGTCATGATACTAATTTTACAGACCTACAATTAATTTACACGATGCTTGATAGTGTAGCTAATTAAGAGGCCGCATGATTTTACATGATATTGTGTGAGTATCTTCTTAGTTCTATGAAAAATGTGCATATGAGTAAAGTCAACATGATGAATTAATAATATTGGCTGTGACATAGTATGACTGTATGAGTTTCCATTGCCTTGGCGGTTCTTGTTCGCCATGCCGCCAAGAGCTTCGGTCCTCCATGAGCAAATACAAATCATTACACTAATAGTTATTTCTGGGTCTTCAAAAGGGCATTAACTTTAACTAGGTTGGGAACTTCAGATATGTGTTTGCTTATATGTGGCACATGATTGGGATTTTCTAGTGCAAAATATTTATGTCGATAATAATGAACCCCAAATACTAATTTATTCTTGATGATCAAGGCTTCATTATTGATCATAATTTGATAGAAAAATTAAACAAGCGGCCACTATGTACATCGATCTATCAGATCTAATCTTGGGTGCTCGCTCGCTTTTCCCATGCAGCCCATGAATATCTGTAGTGATCTGCATCGAGATGGATGTATGATGGGGTTCGTTTTGCCTCTAGCTTTCCACTGACGTGGCGAGCACCATTGCATGTGGCCTAATACCGACATTTTCCCAGAATTTCCCAGAATCAGCAATGTGTTGCATCTCTCTGTCTCTCATCCATGCATGCACACACACGCACGATCTAGGAAGAGAGAGGAGGAGCTAGGATTTTGGTGGGACGTTCAAATCGGAGATTGCTAGCAGAGGACACCAGTCAGGGGTATCAGATTCCTGTGTCAGAGACTGTACTACGAATCGCACGCATAGAGGAGAGAGCGGGATCAGCTGGGGAAAAACAATATAGCAGCTTTAAGCTTTATACACCACCGAGTTTGGGCGCCTTTTTTTCTGTTCGTCGTCGAGGCGGCCAGCCAGCCGGTCTCTCACTCACATATGTAGTTTGTTTATTTACTTACTCTCTCTTCTGTCTTTTATGTTCTTTCTTCTTTTGTCCTGCAAAAAGTTCACCAAGGTAAAAGCGCCAACGGTTGTTTTTGTAGTTACAACTGTGTCGTATATGCGTCTGTGTATTTTGTAGTTGGCCTCACGTTGCATCTCATGAGCACAATCATGGACTGCATATATGCATGGCCCAGTGCATGCACACTTGCATCCATGCAAGATGCAGCACAGTACATTGCTGCATATGGGAAACAAATCTCTCGATCTCTAACAGCTAGAACTACTCCACTCATGTCAGTAGGAGTGCTAGTATATGTATGCATGAGTATATACCGATTGGTAGGCGCCAAGGAATGTATGCTCCATATTGTATGTTAATGAGCATCCATCTTGCCAGGCAGAGATCCCTCTCTCTCGAAATAGGCTTTCGCCCCGCTTTATAAATAAAGCAACGACCATCAAACAAACATTAATACAAACGCAACACCACATGCCGGGCAACAGCACACACAAAAGCCCAAAGAGAAAAGAAATGAAAGCGAAGGCGAAACAACTAAACGATGAAGACCCTCAACCGTTGCGCCCCCCGTAATTCCCACCACGATCCAAGCCCTCCGAAGCGCCACCGTACCAAGCAGCACCTTCAAGAAGGGAAACGTCGTCGACACGACGCTGCTGCCCAGACCAATGGTCCTAGGGTTTCCCCCGGTACGTAGAGTATAGTAGACAGGGGATTCCCACAACGCCCTCCAAGAAGGGATGGTGCCACACGACGGCGGCACCGCATCGGGTCAGACCAGCTAACAGGGATTTCTCCCGCCCCTGTCCACAAAAAAAACCCTGGAGCCAACGAGCACCACCACCCAACTTCGTCGCCCACCAACTTGCGCCACCACGCTCTTGCAGTCGTCATCATCAGTTGCTTCGAGAAACTGGCAAGCGGCCTGGATCCGGAGGCTCACGACATCTTTGGGGTGAGGGACAGCAGCCTCGCAGCCACGCGGGAGGAACCCACCTCCACCGCCGCGAGGCAGTCATAGACCGGACAGAGTAGCGGGAGCACACCAGGCCCGCACTGGCCTGGCCGGGCCCGAATGGGCCCGTAAAGCTCCGGCCACCTGCTGCAATAAGCAAGCCGCAGAGCCGCCGTCCCGTGACCCAGCAAGTCATCGCCTCCATTTCCAGGAGCTCCGCATCAGCCACGCCCCGGCCCGCTGAAGCCCATCTGGGCCAAGGCCAAGCAGCAGCCGGCGACGCCGCGACCAAGGAGCTCCGCCGCGGGAGAGCACCGCCACCAGCTTCACCCGGCCGCGCCGGACCAGGGAATCCCTAGGAGCACCGCCGCCATGGCAGGGGAGGGCCCCGACCCGCCTACCAGGGCGCGGGAGAAGAGGTCCGCCGCCGCCAGCGTCACCCGGGCCTCGCCCGGCGACCCTTGCCGGCGACGGCGACGGGGGAGGGGGAGTAGAGGAGGGGCGGCGGCCGGCTGGAGCGGGGAGCCCCGTCGCCCTCGGGGGGCGAGAGGGGGCGAGAGCAACAGGTACTCACCTTGCTTGCTTAAGATGCGTTGGACATCCAGGCAGAGATCCCGATGCTGGCCTGGCTAGCACTCAACAAGAATCTGATTCCCTTTGGCCGCCCATATTTGTACATATGCAATCAAGCTAAATAGCTAGCTAGGATTAGCTAGCTTCATTAGCATTCTTTCTGAGATCCTGGTCCTGTCGTGCATGTATATCTAGTTGAATACCAAAATCTAGATTGATTCAAAGGATAGCCATGTGATGTCATCCAGAGTAATTAATCTCACCTTAACGAAGAGAGTACATACTCACGTGGTTTTAACATCCCGCCCCCACTGCTCGCACGGATCAATCTCCGACATAGAAGCTCGACCTGATATCGTATCGTGCAAGATAATCTTAATTAACCCATGTCACTCAATCTTTGCACTATTTAATTTTCATTGCTTTTGCTTGCTTATGTTAATATTCTTACAACCAAACACCTTTTTTTATTTCTTATTAGTAACGGTTACGAATGGCTATCTCCTAGTCGACCTAGAAATAGTTTTTCTCTCTTTCGTTGCGGGGAAAGTCATATGGGTATATTTCTTAGTCGATATGCATAGCATGATGTAGATCTTATGATGCCTATTTTATTGCCTGAATCTCCCTGATCAAATCAGATACAAAAGAAGCAAAACCGGTAACAGTTACATTGTATAGCACTACTTGGTGAATCATCCAACTAACTGGAACAAAGAGGTCGCTTTGTGCCAGCTAAGTCGGACCTAAATTTGATTCTTATAGAGACTATGGTCAAAATTGATTTCCACAAACTCCATGGTCATATGATAGCAATCTTCATGCATTGTTGTTGCTCGCCCTACCGATATAGTTTTTGTATTACCCGAGTTAATAAGCACTCGATTGCAACCAACAAGCAGAGGTAGGAGAGGGCTGAATGAGATGATTATGCCACATGGGCATTAGTGCAAACTAGTTTGTTGTTCGCAGCGACAATAATTAAAGATCTATTTTTTGTTTTGGAGTATGGCTTTACAAATATCACATATAAAATCATGATCGAGGAGGCATCCACGTACATTAAGTCTTGACCCTACGTTGGCTATGGTTTCATCTATAATTTCTTGTGTTGTGTGTAGTTGGGCATGTCAAATGCATATTTCCGGCCCTTCAGTTGAAACAAAACCAAATTCATCTTTCTTCATTTAATTTTACTTGACCCTGTTGATTAAAATATGGACAGTATTTCAACCACCATTGGTCACACGTACAAACTTAAGTGCATACACTCGGAACATTTTACCGTCCATTCATGGTGGTACCACTTGTAGAATAGCTATTCTATAAAAAATTCAAAAATGAAATACTCGGCTGACCATCATTTTTCCAGAACTTCACTCATCACAAAAGTGAACTTTAGATTTTTTTCACAAATAAACTCATTTGAAGTTAACTTCACAAGAAAAGGGAGGTGGAGCACGAGCGGCTCGCCGGGGAGGAGCACGGGCGCGGCCCTCCTGGGCGGCGCGCGGTCAGGCCCTGCCAGGGGCGGCCGGCGGGGCAGATGGGTATAAATATTTTTGAACATGTATAATATAAGTGGTATCGTTATATTTTTTGAATTATGTTCTAATTTGATACACTCGTCGTTATAATATTTTTTTAGAGAATATGTAAATGATAAACATAGTCAAAATTCTACGTTTAAAAAGTACATATGCTGCAGGGCGTCATAAATAATCCACTGGATGCATATGCATGGCCCCGCACCGTACGTACGCCTGTGTTGAGTCACAATGAAGCCATTGAGTGTTTAAGATAAGACACGTAGTAGTTGTTGTTTAACTATTTACACTGTGCGAGAACAGTCCCATTATTTTCTTCTCAGGCTGTCCATATATATGCGTCATATGATATGCGTACGTGCATTGTTTTTTCGATAAAGATATGCGTACGTGCATGTGTGTCAAGGACAGCTCGTCATGCAGATACGCGCAATATCAGGTCAGGTGATCATAACTGCACATAACTACTCCGTACTACTCCCTCCGACCCGAATTAGTGTTCGCTGTGTTTTTTGCAAAAAACCCCTACTCTTTTTCACCTGAAGTCAAACGTCCTCCCACCAGCATCTCCCCGTACTGCGCCGCCTCCCGGCCGCCTGCTCCGCCCCTCCCGCGCCGCCGTGCTCCGCATTTCTTTCACGATGAGGGAGATCAATTCCTTTTTCCCCCAAAGATCCTAACTTTGACCTCCGGCGGTCGGGCCGTGGAGGAGCACGGGGACGGCGACCTCTTCGCGGAGGCTCACGGGTCAACGCCCTCCTCGCCGCCCCCGTCGTCTCTGGCGACACGGAGCAGCGTTCCCTCGACGGCTCGTCACCTGCTTCTTCGTCGCCGAGGCCGACCCGCTCGTGGCCGCGTGCATCGTCATCGAGGACCGCCGCATCCCCACCCTCCGCCGCATCCCCGCGCCTCCACATCGACGGAGCGCCCCGGAACCACGCTTGACTCGCTCGCTCGCTGCTGGCGCCTGGTTGACGGGAGAGTATTTGAGGATGATGATGAGTACTTCCCCGACAACGGCGCCAGAAAAAGAGCTTGATGGCGTGAATCACACGCTCGTTGGGAGACCCCAAGAGGAAGGTATGATGCAGTTCAGCAGCAAGTTTTCCCTCAGAAAGAAACCAAGGTTATCGAACCAGTAGGAGCAGCAACTCTTCAGAAGGTTGTTGGTGGCTCGCACGGCGCAATACGATCACCAACGTGGAATCTGCACACAACACAATCAAACTACTTTGCCCCAACGAAACAGTGAGGTTGTCAATCTCACCGGCTTGCTGAAAACAAAGGATTAAACGTATGGTGTGGAAAATGAGTATTAAATTGCAGAGAATGAAAAAGGAACAGTTTGCAGTTTGTGGTTGTTTAATCAGTGTAAAAGAATGGACCGGGGTCCACAGTTCACTAGTGGTGTCTCTCCATAAAAGATAACTAACATGTTGGGTGAACAAATTACAGCTGGGCAATTGACAATAGTGAGCGCATGACAATGCATATATATGACATGTGACTACTATGATATTTAATTGGGCATTACGACATAATACATAGACCGTTATCCAACAGCATCTATGACTAATAATCCACCGCCGGGTTGTCATCCGAGTCCCCCGTTGGTATTAAGTTGCAAGCAACGGATAATTGCATTAAGTAAAGTGCGTAATGTAAACAAACACATATGCCCGTGGACATAGCATCGTTAGGTTATCCCTAGTGGCAACAGCACATCCACAACCTTAGAACTTTCTGTCACTGTCCCAGGTTAAACGGAGGCATGAACCCACTATCTAGCATAAATACTCTCTCTTGGAGTTACAAGCATCTACTTGGCCAAAGCATCTACGAGTAACGGAAAGCATGCAAGATCTTAAATAACATATAAGATAGATTGATAATCAACTTGACATAATATTCAATATTCATCGGATCCCAGCAAACACAACATGTAGCATTACAATAATATGATCTTGATCATGTAGGGCAGCTCACAAGATCTAAACATGATGGCACAAAGTGGAGAGACAACCATCTAGCTACTGCTATGGACCCGTAGTCCAAGGATGAACTACTCACGCATCACTCCGGAGGCAGGCATGGCGATGTAGAAGCCTCCGGTGACGATTCCCCTCTCCGGCAGGGTGCCGGGAAGAGGTTCTGAACCCTCCCGAGCTAGGGTTGACGGCGGCGGCGTCTCTGGAACTTTTCGTGGATATTTGCTCAGGCTTAGGGTTTTCGCGTCGGGGGGAATAAGTAGGCGAAAGGGCGGCGGCTGCGACCCCCGAGGGGCCCACACCACCCTAGGGCGCGGCAGAGGGGGGCCCGCGCCCTGGTGCGTGTGGGGCCCTGGTGGCCCTCCTCTGTGCTCCTTCGCTCCGTCAGGTGTGTTCTGGAAAATAGGGACCCCGTGTAGTTTCGTCCAATTCCGAGAATATTTCCAGACTAGCTTTTCTGGAATACAAAAACAGCAGAAAACAGGAACTGGCACTTCGGCATCTTGTTAATAGGTTAGTCCCAAAAAATGTATAAAAGTGATATAAAGTAGATGCAAAACATGTAGCAATTGGTATAAAACAAGCATGGAACATCAAAAATTATAGATACGTTTGAGACGTATCAGCATCCCCAAGCTTAGTTCCTACTCGTCCTCGAGTAGGTAAACGATAAAAACAAAATAATTTTTGAGGTGACATGCTACCATCATAATCTTGATCATATAATATTGCAAGGCACATGTAAATGAATGAAGTGATCCAAGTCAATGGTCTATAATTTGCTACCAAATAGATAATGAGTAAACAATGAATCACACAAGCTAAACGTTTTCATGAATAGTACTTTCGAGACAAGCATCAAACAGTTTTGCATAAGTGTTAACTCATAAAGCAATAGTTTCTAATAAAAGGTATTTAATCAACACAAAGGAAGAATTAGTTTCAGCATTTGCTTCAACTTTCAACATATTTATCTCATGGATATTGTCAACACAAAGTAGTATAACAAGTCCAATACATTGCATATAACGCATGTTGTAACAAAGTTGACACTAGTGTTTGCTTGTGGAAGACAGAAAGAATAGGAAAACTGACTCAACATAAAAGTAAAAGAAAGGCCCTTCGCAGAGGGAAGCAGGGATTAAATCATGTGCTAGAGCTTTTAGGTTTTTGAAAGCATATAGAGATTGCATAAAATATTTGATACTCCTCCCAACCTTGCTAACACAAGCCATGGCTAACCGAATCCTCGGGTGCCTTCCATCAATCACATACCATGGAGGAGTATCTATTTTTGAGAGGTGTTTGTTAATTGTCAACGAATGGTAGCGGGTGAGAACAGTATTCTACCTGTCAAACGGACTTTTAAGAGCGGCTCCCATGAAGGACGTTATTTCTACCAGCAAGGCAGATCATCCCTCTTTCTCTTTGGTTTACACACATTCAGGTATTTCACTGTTTGTCATTGCTTACTGATGAATCAGGGCAAAAGTGTGAAGAGAATTAATTGGTTAAAGTTGTAATTAATTGGGACTGGGCACCCCGTTGCCAGCTCTTTTTGCAAGTTATTGGATAAGCGGATGTATATGCCACTAGTCCAGGTGTAAAAGTCCATTCAACAAATAGAATAAAGAATAACCACACTAATTCCTCATGAGCTAGTAAACATTGACACAAAAAGGGAATAATAACATTTTGAATAATTTAAAGGTAGCACATGAAAAATTTACTTGGAGTGGCAAGGAAATACCACATATAGGTAGTTATGGTGGACACAAATGGCATGGATTTTGGCTCAAGGATTTGGATGCACGAGAAGCATTCCCTCTCAGTACAGAGTTTAGGCTAGCAAGGTTATGTAAGCAAACAAGAATATCAACCCGTACACCAAGTTTTATATGACAAACATATTGCAAACGTTATAAGACTTCATACCGTCTTCCTTGTTAACCAAACCCTGTTATTAGAAAATATCTAGACCTTAGAGATACCACCGATGCAAACCAAATTTTCAACAAGCTTTACGGTAGTTCTTCACTAATAGGCTTAACTCATGTGATGCACAATTTAATCATGATCTACTTGTTAACTCAAAACAATTGACAAGCATCAAGTTATCCATTAGTGATCTACAAGATTAAGCAAGTTTTTCCTTATACCAATTACCACATGCAACATTTTCTGAACCAACCAAACACCAATCAATTTATTTCATCAACTCTCCAAACAAATATAAGTGAAGCAAGAGAGTACTTTCTACAAAAGAAAGCTAATAGCTCTGACAAGAGATACATGAAAACAAGAGCTAAAAGCTGAACAGCGCTAGATATGAATACTCAACAAATATAAGTGAAGAATAGGAGTATTCTCATGAAAAAGCGGAGCGTGTCTCTCTCCCAATCAAGAATGCTAGGGTCCAGTCAAGCTCCAAGAAAAGCACATATGATGTGAAAGAATTAAAATATAGTTTCACTAGAGATGACCTGATAATTTGACGATGAAGAAGGGATGCCTTGGGCATCCCCAAGCTTAGACGCTTGAGTCTTCTTGAAATATGTTGGGGAGATCCATGGGACCTCCCAAGCTTAAGCTCTTCACTCTTCTTGATCCTATTATATCATCCTTCTCTCTTGACCCTTGAAAACTTCCGTCACACCAAACTCAAAGTAGATCTCATTAGAGGGTTAGTGCATAATCAAAAAACTCACATGTTTTAAATAGCGCAATATGATTGTTACTTTAAACATTAGCTACAGCCACTGATGTTATGTGAAGCTCTTCCACCCAAAAAAGAATTTACTCAACACTAGTAAAAGAGAGAATAAAAAAAAAAAGGCATAATCTGTCTAAAACAGAACAGTCCGCAAAGACGAATTTTTTCAAGGCACTTACGACGCTCAGATCGAGAAACTTTGAACTAACGAAAGATTCAGACATTCATAAAGATTACGCACAATTTTTTTAGATTTAATTAACAATCTGGTGATTTTAGAATTTCGTACAGTGAACAGCAAAAATCTGTTTCTGCGCAGCAATCAAAATTAAGCATCGTCTTAACATTAGAGGCTACTCTTGGCACAACAATGCGAGAAAATAAAGATACAAAGGAGTTGCTACAGAAGTAAACATCCTCCTTGACTCAATAAAAGAAAAATTGCAGAAGTAAAAATAATGGGTTGCCTCCCATAAACGCTTTTCTTTAACGCCTTTTAGCTAGGCACAAAGCATGCATCAAGTATTATCAAATGAAGAAGCATCAACATTCTTACGCTTACCTTTCCTACCCTTACTCTTATCTTTAGGAAATACTTGGTTACACATAAGTGATGAGGCGAAATTCATAACTCGTTGGCCCATGTCTATTGTTGCTCCAAAGCGTTTCAGCAGAGATCTCCCAAGTGTAATTTGTCATGTTCCTGCACATTCAATGACATAATCAATAGATACTGTTATCCCCAAGAGTTTTGTAAATACCCCTTCAGCTGCTCCTTTTGGTATTTAATGGTATTATCAGCCAGAGTTATCAGATTTTCACTTTTGGAAAGCTCCCAAAGGTTTAAGGAATCATAAATTTCCCTAGGCATTAAACAAAATTCAGACATGATATCACATCGAGCATGGAAGGTTTCACCATTGATAACAACTTTCACAGATGGAATCCATCCCGATGGTTCAAAGTTTATTGGCTCATTATCATAATGTTCACGAATCTGATTATACCTTTCTTTAGACCAGATATATTTGTTTCAAGAGCATTCAATCTATCATTTATGCTGGTGAGAACTGAATCAATTTTACTAATTGAGGGCTAGAAATTGTAATCAACTTTTTAATAGCATTAAAAGCTTGATCCCATCATGACGAAGGAATTCTCTTCCTACCACAGCATCTAAAGCATATCTATAGCAAAGAACAAGACCAAAATAAAAGCTACGAGGAGCAGGCTTAGAGTCATTTTAGGTTCAGTTTTAGCATAGGACTCAATATTCTAGACCAAGCATCTTTAAAACTCTCCTCACTCCCTTGCTTGAAAGTAAAAATCTCTTCTTCAGGTGACATTACTACTGGAACAGGGCTAGACATGATAACTAACAGAAAACAAAACTGAAAATAAACTAAATGCAAGTAACTATTTTTTGTGTGTTTTTGATAATTGAAAGCAAACAAGATAAAATAAAATAAACTAAGCAAGACAAAAAACAAAGTAAAGAGATTGGAAGCGTGAAACTCCCCTTGTAGAAGACTGCTGTGCTCCCCGGCAACGGCGCCAGAAAAAGATGCTGGCGCCTGGTTGACGGGAGTATTTGAGGATGATGATGATAATTCCCCGGCAACGGCACCAGAAAAAGAGCTTGATGGCGTGAATCACACGCTCGTTCGGAGACCCCAAGAGGAAGGTATGATGCAGTTCAGCAGCAAGTTTTCCCTCAGAAAGAAACCAAGGTTATCAAACCAGTAGGAGCAGCAACTCTTCAGAAGGTTGTTGTGGCTCGCATGGCGTAATACGATCACCAACGTGGAATCTGCACACAACACAATAGTGCAGGTTTGCCCCAACGAAACAGTGAGGTTGTCAATCTCACCGGCTTGCTGAAAACAAAGGATTAAACGTATGGTGTGTAAAATGAGTATTAAATTGCAGAGAATGAAAAAGGAACAGTTTGCAGTTTGTGGTTGTTTAATCAGTGTAAAAGAATGGACCGGGTCCACAGTTCACTAGTGGTGTCTCTCCATAAAAGATAACTAACATGTTGGGTGAACAAATTACAGCTGGGCAATTGACAAATAGTGAGCGCATGACAATGCATATATGACATGATGACTACTATGATATTAATTTGGCATTACGACAAGATATATAGACCGTTATCCAACAGCATCTATGACTAATAATCCACCGCCGGGTTATCATCCGAGTCCCCCGTTGGTATTAAGTTGCAAGCAACGGATAATCGTATTAAGTAAACGCGTAATGTAAACAAACACATATGCCCGGGACATAACATCGTTAGTTATCCCTAGTGGCAACATCACATCCACAACCTTAGAACTTTCTGTCACTGTCCCAGATTAAATGGAGGCATGAACCCACTATCTATCATAAATACTCTCTCTTGGAGTTACAAGCATCTACTTGGCCAAAGCATCTACGAGTAACGAAAGCATGGCAAGATCTTAAATAACATATAAGATAGATTGATAATCAACTTGACATAGTATTCAATATTCATCGGATCCCAGCAAACACAACATGTAGCATTACAATAATATGATCTTGATCATGTAGGGCAGCTCACAAGATCTAAACCTGATGGCACAAAGTGGAGAGACAACCATCTAGCTACTGCTATGGACCCGTAATATAAGGATGAACTACTCACGCATCACTCTGGAGGCAGTCATGGCGATGTAGAAGCCTCCGGTGACGATTCCCCTCTCCGACAGGGTGCCGGGAAGAGGTTCTGGACCCTCCCGAGCTAGGTTGACGGCGGCGGCGTCTCTGGAACTTTCCGTGGATTTTTTTCTCAGGCCCTTAGGGTTTTCGCGTCGGGAGGAATAAGTAGGCGAAAGGGCGGCGGCTGACGACCCCCGAGGGGCCCACACCACCCTAGGGCGCGGCAGAGGGGGGGCCCGCGCCCTAGGTGCGTGTGGGCCCTGGTGGCCCTCCTCTGTTGCTCCTTCGGTCCTCAGGTGTGTTATGTAAAATAGGGACCCCGTGAAGTTTCGTCCAATTCCGAGAATATTCCAGACTAGCTTTTCTGGAATACAAAAACAGCAGAAAACAGGAACTGGCACTTCGGCATCTTGGTAATAGGTTAGTCCCAAAAAATGTATAAAAGTGATATAAAGTAGATGCAAAACATGTAGCAATTGGTATAAAACAAGCATGGAACATCAAAAATTATAGATAACTTTGAGACGTATCACTCGCGCGGCGCGCACGTGCATCGTGGCTACCACGATGCGTGGCGCGCACGTCGAGGGATCCTGCCCGCCCGCTTCCTGGCCGACGGAGGGCTCTGCGCGAGAGACCACGCGGCCACGAGGAGATACTTCAACCGCCGCCAACCTCCACCTGACGACGTCCTATGCCGCCGCCGCAGCTCTGCCTCCGACATCGGTGAGACACATCTCCAACCCCCTCCCCTTCTCTTCCCCTCCCCTCCCCTACAACGAATTCATCCTGCGTGAACGCTGCACGGAGCCTGAAAAAACAAACACCATTCTTGCCACCGATCGTACATTCATGACGCTTCTATATCTAATGCAATTTTTTTACTTGGCTCAGATTGATTTGCCTACGCCATACAATAGCTTCGTAGCCTCCGAAAATTTTGGAATTGATCTGATTAGTGCACCAGTTATATTCATAAGCTGTTCTGAAATTTCCTTCGTTGTTTAGGTTTACAAGTAGCAGAGCCTCAATCGGTTTAGTACTCCGGCCAATCGTTAAGCATGTTTGTAGTTTTTACAGTTTTGTTAGTGTTTGTGTACTGATATCAACATAAATTCTGCCTGTTATTATCTCAAGGATTTGTGTCTCAGTTCACCGCAATGCGTTGTTTTGTAGGCATCCGGTCCAATTTCAGGAACAACGAGTACAACTCAAGACGTATCAGAGAAACCTGCTTCTACAGAGGTAGTTAAAAACAATTGCTATCATGTGCTTTCGCACAAATGCCTTGCTGGAATTTAGTTGATAAGTGAGAGACTTATTATCCAATCATGGACCAAGTGTCAAATGCTGTGAGTAATGATTCAATGGACAAATGCAGAGTGCTGACTGATTTCCTTTCCCTTTTGCATTTCCAAAAAAAAAAACAGCAAGTAGTTTGGTAACAACCTGATGCAATACAGACTGTACAGCTAATTTATAATTCATGAATATCAACTTTTGTCATAACATCTCAACTTTTGTCACAACTCATGAATATCACATACTCATGAATATTTGTCTTTACAACATAATATACTCCCTGTCACTACCATGCTTATAATTTACAATTGTTTGCTCTAGTATTATATGCCAGCTAATTTAGGATGACTAGCTGTTTGTTTTATGCCTTCCTTGGCTTCTTGTATTGCCCTTCATCTTCTCCTCCTCCTTCTCCTCTTGATCATCTTCTTCTCCCAGGCTTCTCTTCTTCTATTATTGGTTATTTCCCTTCCTCTTCTCATGCTTAGGCTTCTCTTCTTGTGCCTTCCTTGGCTTCTTGTATTGCCCTTCATCTTCTCCTCCTCTTCTCCTCTTGATCCTCTTCTCCTCAGGTTTCTCTTCTTCTATTATTGGTTGTATTGAAGCTTCAAATTCACCTATTTGTGTTTCCCGATGAGATCAAGTTTCTGTAAATAGTAAACATAAAAATTCTGTCATAAGATGCATCAGTTTAGACCTATCTTAGAACAGATAATTACAAGCAATAAGACATTGACATACTCGACGCCTTGGAGTTTCCCGGAGTACTTTCTTTACTCGACGCCTTGGACGGATAATGCTTGATGGGTCGTTCAACCATGTGACATATTCTTTTGCTGCAATAAATGTGTCGTCATCCACGATTACTTGGACCTTCCTTTTCTCTTTGATGCTTTCTTTGCTTGTTTATCCTTCATCTTCTCCTCCTCATTCTCCACTTGTTGTTTTTCATAGTCGGCTATTAGCTTTAAGGTTTGTTCATATAGTTTTGCTATCAACCTCTAGTGTGTTAGGCAGCTTTCCCCTCTCTATTAGCTTGTCCTTGCCCATGTGGGATGGCTTATATGTGTTTCCACCTTGGTCTTTCATTATCTCTCCAGACAACTGCAATGTGACATACACTTTGCCAAGTATCTTCACGTCATATGCATCGTAAGCTTGTTCGACTGTTTCTATCTATTCTTTGAGAGTGTTAGGTGCACTCTGAAATGCCAAGGATTGGATGAGCTGAAGAAGCAAAGATCCAAAACATTAACATCTGGCGAGTTAGGAGGTTTGGAAAGTCAACCTAATATCCAGTCCTGAAGCTTTTAACGGCGGCCAGAAATACAGGATCATCAGGCTGAACATGCGTTCTAGCATTGTCCTGTTGTATCCATATTGTTCCCACATCTCCATCATCAGCCACACTTCTACAATTGCTGGAATTACCTTCTCACAGAGGTATTCCCCATGACGTCTCTAGTAACATTGAGGTTCTTTAGTTTCATCATGCCTTTTGTCCTATACTTCGAGTTGTATTTGGCTGCATCTTCTGTGACAAAAGCCCAGATGCCTACCTTTCCGTCAAATCACATGTCCTTGCGCATCATGTCTAGTCTTGCAACCACAGTTAAGAACATCACCTTCCCGATGCAGTTTTTGTTATGGATAGTGCGAACTGGCTCTGGTTCTTCTCGTGTTAGGTAGTACGTCCTGTCTCGCTTAGTCATATCAAACCATTTTTCATCCATATGCATTATGTTCCCCATCTTTATGAACGAAAGCTTTGCTTCTAAATTGTTGTTCATCGACCATTGATGCAATATATGAGCCTTCTAATTCTGTTTTCCCAAACTTAGATGTGGTTTCAGCTATTGGTATGGCACCTTAAATCGCCCCATGCCAACCTCCTTTGCAGTGTTGCGAAAGGGAATATCAAGGACCTTGCCAGCCCCCTCAATGTACCCCTTTTGTTCAGTACAACTTGAGGCACCCTTTCTTCGAGATTAAGCTCTCTCCTCTTTCTTTCTCGCACCTGCCCTTCCGCTTATTTGAGAAATCAGGCACTTCATTTCTGCTCTCTTGATCTATGGCCTTCTTCCATATCTTCTCCACAGATCTAAGACTTATTCCCAAAAGTTGAGCCACAATTTCTTTATCCTCCTTCACCACGGGTCTATCTTTTCCTAGAGCTTTCATGCAATATACTGCAAATTTAGAACTCTCCGGCAGATCTTTATGGTGCCTTTGCACATCATGTTCTTGTTCTTCTTCTTCTTGAATGTGGTCTGCCTCGACAGCAGTTCTTGTTCTTCTTCTTCTGGAACATGAGCAGCTTGATCTTCTTCTTCTGGAGTATGTGGACTAAAGTTGAGATCCAGCTCTTGTGGAGGAGTTAAGTTGATATCAAAGGGACTATCTCGTCCTATGGTGGACTGGGCAACCTGCATAAAACCAGAAACTTAGTTAACTATGAGCAAACAATACATATCTTGCTGAAAATGTGATGTTGAGACTGTATAACTGAACCAACAATCATGTTAATCTACACATGTGCATAATCTTGAAGATTTATCTCTGTTAAGTGCATTTGGATGAATTATTTACTCTGTGGTTTATGCAGGTGGTTATGGTGACATGTACTGCTATCCTCAGTATGGTGTTGCTGCTATCCTCAGTATGGCCTTCAACCAGTACACATCCACATATCAGCAGACACAGACTACTGCCAGTAAGCCAGCATACAAGTCCAAAACTGGGTCTGTCGAAAATCCTGCCTCTAGTGTGCATATTATTGTTCTGGCACACACCTCTGTTTTTAACCACACATTCTTTGGACATATTTAACTGTGTGCCAAATACAGCAACAGCCTTATTGTGAACTGAGCTAATTTTTATAAGTACAGCATAAAAGTAAACATGATTCCATTATTGTGCATTGCTGCAAGCTTTTCATAATGTCTTCCTCTGTTTACTTGCATTTACCGTATCCTGTACTGTCTTTATTCTTCCATTATTCATTATTTGTGGATACTTCCAGGTTCGCCAAGTTCGGAGGCAGATGTGTTGAGGCAGAAGCATATACTCCTAGCAGAGTGCAGAGCACAGTGATGTTTAAACATGGCTCTGCTAATTTATGTGCGTGACAGAGTGTAGAGCACAGCAATGCCCTGACTTCTGGGACTGTTTTACAGGTTAGCTGACAAGTTCTTTGCAAAATCCTGTTAGCCATTGTACTGCAAAATCAAGTTCTTGTGCTTATCCTTGCACCAAAAATGAATCACATTCCCACTGATGCATTCTTTACAGAGTACAAATTCTGTTGGTTTTTAACCAATGTTACTGATAGTTTTTAACCACACATTCTTTGGACATATTAACTGTGTGCCAAATACAGAAAAATGAAAGAGACCAAACAACAGTGCAAACCATGCCTGCAACTATACAAGAGTTTGGCTGGATCATCTCATTGTCTAAGGGCACTTATTTTTCCCAATCATAAACCTGAGATTACATCTTTTGCTGTTGTAGATGAAGCTGCACTTGAAACTGAAACTAGAATCACTCCTTTTGATGTTGTGATGATATATTATCCAGTAGTTGCAGCAAATGCAATTACAACTCACTCGTACAGCTAACACTAACTTCAGTTTCTGAAACTGAACAGGAGAACACGGACCTGCTCCACCGCCGTTGCTCCACCTGCTGCTGGACCTCCCACCGAGAACGACGTGGTCGGCGTTACGGACGACGACGGCTGCAGCCTGCGCTCCGCCGCCGGCTGCCAGCTGCTAGCTCGGCTCTCCGGTAATTCGTGCCGTGGTGGCCAGCGGCGGAATGGCGGCGGAATGCGGCGCCGGCTCCCTGGTGCTGAGTTGGGGAGGCTCCACAGCGGGCAGGCGGCGGACTGCGGCGAGATGACGGCGGACCGCGGCGCCGGCTCCCTCTGGTGGCGCTGCGGCGACGGCTGCGGAGGAGGACGAGGTGCAGCGGCGGCGTCTGGGCCCGTCGTCCTGGCGGAGGCGTCACGCAGCGATTTGAAGGGGGAGCGGCCGGGATGGGAAGGGAAGCGCCGGTGGCGGAGCCCTCTGAGGAGCCTCCCAACTGCGGGCGGAGCCGCAGCGGAATCGCTCTCTCCGGCGAGCTGAGGACGGCAGCGATCCGCCCGCGCGAGGAAGACAACAATTTGAACTAATTTGAATAATTTCGAATTTGCGGGGGGGTTTTGTAAAAAAAAATTAAAAAGACGTCCGCCCAGTAATTTGGGTCGGAGGGAGTACTACAATTGTGAAACAAAATATCCATGCATATCGACGCGGCCAAAGCATAATGATCTGCACGCACGTACGTGTGTTTTCCCAGTTCCCAGGTGGTCGAGGAGGACTCGTTTGTCCGGGCACCCCGAGCCTTTTGCTTCCACGCGCGCAGGGATTCTTACGGCCGGGAAGCCGCATGAAGTCAGTCCAACGTCGCGCCGGCCGCAGACGCTTGCCAGATCAATGGCCGCTGTACGTCTAGGCGCAGGTGAACTCAACTCCCATCTCCAGGTGAACTCAACTCCCATCTCCCACAGTGCACGAGCACCTGAAATATATTTCTTCAGATCGATCACTATTGACGACGACAAGACTTTCATGTAGCTAGGCAGCTATGGGCGCGTTTGGTAGCCTGCAGCCAGCCGGGGCCCAAATCGGCCGTTTCCACGGAGCCATGTCCGCAGCTGCAAAAAGGAGCGCCGCTCATGCAGCCTCGTTCTTCCCATGCTTCCCCCACACTCTCTCTTCCACTTACCCTCTTCCAATTCTTGATACATTGCTCGGTTTGAAAAAAGCTGAACACCAAAATGATGTGCTTTGATGCTGCGGTTTCATTCTGGGACTCAGTTTGAGCTTTCGTTAACCGTGTGGACCTAATTTCGTGTTCTTGTTTGATGCTTTTTTGGACGAATTTTGCAGATCTTGTCGCACACAGTTGACCGTTTGCGATTTCCTTCGAGGAGTAGCTTCATCTCGTCATTCCGCACGACTATCGTGTTGTAAGTTTTTGCGTTTCGATGCTTGTAGATGGGTAGATCTGAGGATACGTATTTAGACTGTTCTTGGTGTCACCGTCTTTTTCAACCTCTGATTTAACTCGTCTTCGTCGAACTCTGCCATCGCCATATAGTGTCGTCGTCGAGCTTCGCCGCCGTCATGTGGTGTTGTCGTCGTCCAGCTACGCTGCCGCCATGACGTCTCCTTGTCCAGATCCGTCGCTGCCATGCCGCCATTGTTGAGGTGTCCAAGTCTGATGGTAGGTGGTAACTTCACCCATGAGAAACTAGGTGAGGCTAATCAAAATCTGCAAGTAAACCAAACAAAGAGGAATTGTTTGCCCAGCCGATAGCGATGCGGGCAATCAAACAAACACACAACACGGCTCAATGTGTGTATTTACTCAGCATGACCCTAGAGAACATGCCCCCGGTGAGATGGGAAAATTGATGCAGGCTACCAATCAGGCCTGTATATCAGGCCCGGCCGGTACGTACGAACAGATCGACAGCAGTTCATGGATACGTACGACTACTCCAGTACGTAGCTGGCTAGCTATGGGTGTAGCTTTACGGTGTTGTCCACACGCCGGGCCGGGGAGCTTTTGCGAGCGATCTGACATCGAATCTCTCACGGGGCGTCGCCTAGCAAGAACACATCATCACTCACAGCAAACGCGGTCCGTACGTACTGCTTGATTGCGCTTTCGCTTTAGTCGTGGTCGAGGAGCGTCAAGGAAGCCTCTTCTGTCCTCCCCCCCACAGCGCACACACCCGCCCAGATTCCGATCGTCCCCTGCCTCTTCTCCTCCCCGGTCCGGCCGGGTATCACCGCCCGTCCCCCCCCCCCCCCCCCCCCCCCCCCCCCCCCCCCCCCCCCCCCCCGGCGATAACGGCGTCGACGTCAGGCGTGTGGCCGTGGCCAGCATCATATATGTACATATCACCTTTAACTGCATCGCTAGCTCCCTTTTTTGCTGGGTGCCGGTATCATTGATCATCATCGTGTGGCCGCCGTGGTCGGTGCGCCGCCACGTACGTACGCTAGCTGCCGCCGGCGTCGGCGTCGTCGGAGGATCAATCAGGTGCTCGATCGAGCCAGAGACTCCATATATGGGTGTACCGGGTATGCCACGATCGAGAGAAGCAGTAGCTCTCGATCGCGATACGTACCCTTTTCCACCACGCCACGACACGGGCGGAATCTGGTCGTGCACGTCCTGGTCGGCATATCGTTCCAATCATCGGCTCCATATATGGGTGTACCGGGTATGCCTGAAACTCACTGGCCAGGTTACGCTGGCTGGGGGCAGCAATAGTGCAGGACTGGGATAGTGGGATCGATGTGGAACGGACGGACGATGGAATTTTCAGCAAGGCCTGGCTCTAGAGCTACAGAATCAGCCTGTCTTATCTGCAAAGCCAGTGTAACAGTTAACAAGCTGCAGTCTCTCTATCGAATGAGATTAAAATTCCTCCACAGCCATAAGTCCTGTCTCCTCCGGCGCGCCTCCAGCGAATATGAAATCCCCATCATATCCACCGCCCGTCTTCCCGGCGATAACGGAGTCGACGTCAGGCGTGTGGCCAGCATCATGTTATATATATCACCTTTAACTGCTTTGCTAGCTCGCCCTTTTGGTCATTGATCATCGTGTGGCCGGCGTCCTCCGTGCGCCGCCATGTACGTACGGTAGCTACCGGCGTCGGCGTCGTTGGGCGATCAATCAGGTGGTCGATCGTGCCAGAGACGAAACAGGCGACATAAACGTGGTTAGCCGCGCGTCTACGTGGGTAGGCGATCGAGAGAAGCTGTAGCTCTCCATCGCGATACGTACGTGAGGCGTGCCGTTTTCCATTCCGCCACGAGTTGTCTTAGGTTAGTCTAATGTGCCAAAACGTTAGTCAAACCACCTAGGTTGTGTTTGTTCTGGAGAGTTCAGCTAGTCCAAGTGATCTGCGCTATCCTACGTTTTATCCTTCCTAGTAACGTTTGCTCATTTCATTCATTCTCATTCAAATCGACTTACGTAAATTCGTTTGCTATTTCGGAATCTCCGGATCTATGCTTATTTGCAACTTCAAAAAAAAAAATCCGTAATGGAATGGTAGTATGAAAAAAAAATCCCTCTCTTTCAAGAGGATTCGCGGCATGTCAAGCCCTGGTAAGGTTCTTCTATTTTGATTCTTTTAAACAAGAATCCAATAAACTATAATTGAGTTAGTGGAAAAAAGGAGAGAGAGGAAAGTGGTAAATGAAGAGAATCCACTAACCGGACGAAGTACCTAAACATAGACTCAATGGAGATCAAAACTCAGGCGGAGGAAACCTTGGGTTTTTGGGGCATTGGATTCTCACCAATGTTTTCGTTACTCAAGCCGACATTCTCGCTTCCGCTTCGTCGACCCCCCCTTTCGCGGTTGCTTCCTCTAAGGCGGAACGCTCCCCTACCGATGCATTTTGACATCCCACAGCTTCGGCGGATCGCTTAGCCCCGTTCATCTTCAGCGCAAGGGCGCTCGATCAGTGAGCTATTACGCACTCTTTAAAGGGTGGCTGCTTCTAGGCAAACCTCCTGGCTGTCTATCAGCCAAAGAGGAATTCTTCCAGTAGTATCGGCCATTTCCCTACTTTTCTCCACATTTTATCAAGTGGTCAGTGGCAACCCCATGCTGGCTGATAGTATGGCCCAAATAGGATAACTGGCGTTGAGCGAAAGAGCACTTTGAGCGTTTGAGTTCGAACTCCTCTTTTATAAGTTGCAATATAGAACTTTTTTTTCTAATTAGTTTCTCCTTTAAATTTTGAAAATTATTTCAATAAAATGGACAAAATCCAAAAAGGTTTGTCGCCTATCTTTCTGATCTCATTCGTTTTCCTATCGCATAAAAAGTTATGAGAAAAAAAATTGTGATCAATGAAATATTGCTAAGTCCTGGTATTTACTACCGACCTTGTACGATCCCCTTCGAATGGAAAATTACAATTCACTGAGAATTTGGTTCACCCCACACGGACCCGTCATGGACAACCTGCTTTTCGATGTTATATAGACTTGCTTCCTCTTTAGGAAAGAAATTCTTTCTTGGGAAGAGAATAAATAAGACAATTAGGCCGTAAATTCAAAAAAATAAAAATAAGACAATCAGGCCGAAAATCTGCGCCTGGCGCTCTCCTCTATCTTCTGAGGTCCTTAACCTCCCTGAGAAAAGTAGACAGTAAAAGCCAAAATAGAAAGCGTTATAAATATAAGGTAACTGGCCCGGGGAAAAGTGACATCCAGCACGGGTCCAATAATTTGATCGATACGACCTATACTTTTTTCTTCAATTGTGGAAACCCGGACAACGCCGCATATCGTTCCAGTTCCAGTCATCGGCTCGATATATGGGTGTACCCCTACGACGTTATGCCTGAAACTCAATGGCCAGGACTGGGATAGTGGGATGTGGAACGGACGGACGATGGAATTTTCAGCAAGGCCTGGCTCTAGAGCTACAGAATCGGCCTGTCTTATCTGCAAATCTATCACAGCCCGTGAAACAGTTAACAAGCTGCAGTATCTCTATGGAATGAGATTATTCCTTGGTCCAGTGGTTAGAAACGGGTCTTCCTTTTCCTAAATCAGGAGGTGAGTTTATGGCCATGAACATATCATCAGTGACAAGAAGAAGAAAAATGTAAGACGGAGAAGTCAGCAACAGACAAACCAAGCCAAAACCTGCAAATAAAAATTCCTCCACGGCCATAAATTTTCCGTCGTTGAAAATTTGACTTCATCAAAGAAAGTTTTTATGGAATGATTCCATGGAATACGCAAAACCCACACAACGTGATAGGAACGTGATACACAACAACCTCAACACTTCTCAGCAAATCGAGCCGCTTCACTTCTTCTTCTCGGTGGTTCCAGCAGACCTGCGTTTTGAGATGAAAATTTGTTAAATACAAGCACGATTGGTCAACACACTACACTACGGCACATCAGGCAAGAACAAACGTCAGGTATAAAGCCTCTGCACTACTACAAATTTGTTCGTATGAGTTGCATGTAACACCATCGACGTGTCGCGAGCAGCGTGGTGGTTAGCTGCTACTATCATGGACGAGCAGATCTAGTAGATGGAGACTAGGACTGTACACTCGTGTCATCCGGTGTGATGTCAGGACTAACACATCGCGGAGATGAAAAAGATACATGAGCTAAGCCTCCATATATGGTGAAAGGGATGACACAAGTGGGATGGTAGCTGGCTAGGTAACCTCTTTAAGGTCCTTAATTATTTGTTCCTAAAATTAGGCAGCAGCTGGAACGAAGATATTTGCGCACAAATTTCTCAAGGATTTCAAATGAAACGGTTCAATATCTCACAGGAATTCTTTGTTTACAGTGATGGGATGAACTCTCAATGATAGCAGGCTGTTATTTGGGACTTCGGGTTATTTGTTTCCACAAATGTAACTTCGTTCTGTTATTTCGGTAATGGAGCCCGGCTCCCCTGTGGGAGGCGTATGGAAAAGAAGAAGAAAAATGCATGCATAACCTTATGGTTCAGGCATCAGCCTAACGAGAAACTAAACAGCAGAACTGCCACCAGATACAAAGCTAAAGGTCATAATATACTAGTCTATGTCAACAATCACTTTCTTATGTATTATTTTACTGATATGAGTTACTTGCAATTCTAATTTATTCAATCAAGAGCTCACATGACTACAAAAGTAGATTTCACGTTTTCATTTGGCCTAGCCCTTCCCCAAATATAAGATCTTCTCTGGATGGTTAAGATATCATCATTGACGTGACGGAAACAGTGTAGTGGTTAGCTGCTACTATCATGGATCAGAAGATTTAGTAGATAGCGACAAGGATTATGCAGTCATGTCATCCTGTGTGATGTCAGGAACCAACACATCATGGATGGGCACAATATATGAGCTAAGCCTCCACATGTGGTGAAAGGGATGATACCAGTGGATGGTGCTAGGTAACCACTTTATAGTCCTTGATTATCTGTTCTCAGACTTGGGCAACGGCTGGAACGATGGTAATTACACATAAAATTCTCAAGAATTTCAGATGCAACAGTTGAATATAGCATAGGAATTCTTTGTTGGACTGAACTCTGAAAGGTAGCTGCTTGTTTGGGTTATTTATTTCCACAAATGTATCACAACATTATGGTCAGGCAACTTGAATTCAGCCGAGTAAGACACTAAACAACAGAGTCGTCACTAAACACAAAGCTAAAGGAAATAGATATACAAGTCTATGTCTATAATCACGTTCTCGTTCCAAAACTTTGGTGAAGATATAACGTAAAGAACAAGTCAAACAATGAAAATGAAAAGACAGGATTGCCAATGCTAATATGATCCTTCAGTACTATCCATAAGCCCATTTTTTCTCACAATATGTTGAAAGCTGAAGGCTTGAGTAATAATTTTCTTACTACCTATGAACCCATGAGTTGCAATAGAAATGACCAATCTAGTTTATTCTAGCTTCCGAACAATACATGTTTGGTTTTGTAAGACCTATAGTTCAACATGAAATTAACTATTAGGTGCAATTTAATACTAACACTAGGTACTACCTGCCTTACGAACATATATTTTTATAGAGTAATGTTATTGATAAAGAAATATACCCGAGGTGGCTCGTAAATCAACTGGGAGCAACTTTTAGATGACTGGTTAGAGTCACAGCATGCTTTGATGGCTTAACTTTATGTCCGTCAAACAAAAGCAAGTTCACTTTAGGAGTTGGCAACATCTCTGCTAACAGAACTGCAGATAGAAACGTACCTCATCTTTCCTAAGGACACTGGACATCTCCTCACGCTTCTTCTTGGCTCTCTTGTGTGTCCCGAGCTTTCTTTTGGCTACCTTGGGTGCACGTTTGCCCTTTCCAACCTTCAGAAGCTCAGTGATCCGCTTCTCATACGGCGCGAATCCAGCAACTTCCCTGATCAAGCTCCGAACAAAATGGACCCTCTTGGTAATTTTCTGAAATGGAAAAAGGCCATTTATAGCATGTTACTAGGCTGTCCATCTCAATAATCTTATCGCACAATTGCACGCTACCATTATAGACTAAATTTCTAATTTACGTGACCGCTACAACGAATTTACTGTGAAAATTGACGCCTGGAAATAACACACATAGGAACTAAAAGCAAAGGTAGCATCAGACAAGCAAAATAGGCACCAAAAGAAAAATAAATGCCACATTATTCATCATTCAGATTTAAATTTATTTTGACAAATATATGTAGGATTTCCCAAAACTGATATTTATAATATTTTCTGTTAGTAATGTGTTGACAAAACGTCATATTATTTGGAACAAACAATTAATCTGGCAACCGAAATAGAAAATTCGCAAGACAAAGAAAAATAAAAGTTTAGAAATCATGTCTCGTTCCTTCCGGTAGAGGCAGAGGCGTCTTGGCTCTTCCTCGACCCGCCAGCGACGACGGCGTCTTGCCGGTTTCCCGAGCCGTCATCAGAGACTGCATAACGACGCTTCCTCAATCCGCCATCGGCGACATCCTCCACATCCTCCAATCCGGCCTTCGTCGATCTGCAATCAGAGAGGCAAAACTTGCTAGATCCGGCTGCGGCGTGGTGGATAACCTTCTTCTTCTCTGATTCCTTCCAAAATGCGGTGGCATGTTATCAAACTCCGCCTCTCCGATGGCGGATCGACGAAGGCGGATCGGAGGATGTGGAGGATGTCGCCGATGGCGGGTCGAGGAAGCGCCGTCATGCACTCTCTGATGGCGGCTCGGAAAAATCGGCAAGATGCCGTCGTCGCTGGCGGGTCGAGGAAGCGCCAAGACGCCTCTGCCTCTGCCGAAACAAACGAGTCATGATCTGTAAACTTTTATTTTTCTCTGTCTTGCAAATTTTCTATTTCGGTTGACAGATTACTTGTTTGTCCCAAATAATATGACGTGTTTGTCAAGACACTATTAACAGAAAACATTATAAATATCAGTTTTAGGAAATCCTACATATATTTGGCAAAATAAAATTAAATCCGAATGATGAATACATCATGATTAACTCGTAAAACTGCAGAATAAACTTAGGAACATAAACACCGTTTCAAACCGGGTGGCATTCGGTTTTATCACCTCACCACCAACATTCTAGTATCATCCATGCCTACCCTCTTACGATAGGAGCCTATAAAATACCGGTGTTAATTTTCATCAAGAAGAATTATTACAAGCTATCATACATAAGCTAGAATTAAACATCTACGTATCATAAGCTAGCATAAACTACACATAAACATCTACTGGTTCGAAATAGGCCAGCCGGCCGGAAAGTAAAACTGCTACAAATGCTCACCTTGCAGGATGGCTGCTGAATATTTTCTGGGAACAAACTGAGGACTGAAAACTTCTATGTATGCAAGACTTCAAGAGTTCAAATAGCATATACTCGTTAATGAAGAAGGCCATATGGCCACACACATCGTTGTTTATCACTGATCTTGACAGCGCCCACCAAGAAGCAGGAAATCGTGCCAATTCGCCGCGCCTGAAGCAGCTAAACGACGAATCTGCGTGGAAATTTCAAGGAAAACCATTGCCACATATCTACGTTCGTTCAGTCCACATCAATCAACTGATCGTAACTCCAATAATTGCACGATCCCGACACGCAGTTTCCCCGTTAAAACATCCACTTCGGCAAATGCGCTTTAGTATTTGACTAACTTCAGCAATTTTTTCACCCAATCTCTATCTGGAACAAGTTTCTACACGCATTCTAAATTTCGCAGGCCTAGTGTGGCAACTAGCAAGGGAAGCAGGAAACTCACCCCTTTGCGGTCGGACGGGCGCGGCGGGAGCTCGCGCTTGGTGACGACGTGCCCCTTGTTGATCCCCACGAACAGCCCAGTCTTGGGCGGCGTCGGCGCCATCGCAACTCCCGCTGCACGGAACCGAAACCCTAAAATTGGATGACGTCGGAGAAAAATGGATGCCAATGCAACGTCGCAGGAAGAAATTCCGGGTCGCGCTTACCTCTTGAGCTCTCGGCGAGGAGGCGGGACAGCGACGGCGACGGCGGTAGGGTTTAGGAGGGTTGAGGGGTCGAGGAGGGAGAGGAAGTTAAGCAGGTAATGCTGGCCGGGATTTCGTGGGCTATATAGTTTATGGGCCTTAAGTTAGAGGGACAAATATACTGGGCCAGGCTAGCTCCCTGTTTCCTATACTCCGCTCCATGTGGCACCAACGGCTCGCGCCGCACAGATGATACGACGATGGGCCAGGCCTATTAATCTCTACTAGTGTGGATATGTCCGTTCCTCGGGCGCGGGCTACTCCAATTTTCGGGTCAAGTTTTATCTGTTTTGGTTTTTTTCCTATTTTATTTTATTTTATTTTCTGTTTTATTTTTCCTTTTACTGATATTTTTTTCCTCAGTCTTATAATTTTTATTTTTCCCTTTTATTATTTTAGTTTTTCTTTCTTTCATTTCCTTTTCTTGTATGATATCTTCTGTATCAGAATTGTTCATGAGGTTTAAAAATGTGTTCATAAATTTTTTTATAAAAAATATTCATGAGATTTAAAAAATTGTTCATGCCTCCAAAAATAATACTCCACGATCGCGGCAGAATGTTTCTTTCATATTAAAAAATTATTCACGTATTCGGAGGTTTAAAATGTTTTCATGGACTTTTTGCGAGGTTTAAAATGTTTTCATGGATCCCATAAAATAGGTTCAAATGTACATAGATCGAAAAATTGTTTACGGGTTGAAAACAATATGTTTGCGGATTCAATAAAATGTTACAAGGTATGATAAAATATTCATGATTTTGAAAACAATATGTTCATGTATTCGGAAAATGTTTGTGCTACAAAAGTAAATATATTTTTCAATAATAATAATAATACCGATGAAAATAAATAAAATGTAGATTATAGAAAGAAAAAATATAAATATATTTAGAAATAAAAACTATTAAAATAATAAATAGATCATGTGTGTTTCAATTTATCCTACCAAATGTACTCTAGTTAAAAGTAAATACTAAGTCAAATCGTTTGTCTAAACGAGTGTGGGACACCTATTTTCATCCTTAATGAGAACCTGAAATCGTTTAACACACTATGGCCAAAGATACACCCCTAGCAGGCATGTCGTCAAACATTTGTAACCGAATAGACGATGATGGAGACAAGAAAAAATGGAAGTTCGTTTTGTCGAACAAGAGATTCCATGGAGTAGAACATGATGGCCACGCATGGACGTGGATGGAGCCACAAGGTAATTATTTTCCAATATATGGAAACTTCAAGGAGGATTAACTATATTTCATACTTTGCTAGAAAGAAAATCAACATGTCGCCTTCACGTTTGCCTGAGTCCACCGCTGCCGACATATATTGTGACATCGACTGTGCTCAATTTTGCTAAAGATTGTTGAGGAGGTAATCAAATTTGTTTGTAAAAAAGAGGTTAGGTGTATTGGTAGTTAGTTTGTTTTTCAGTAAGAGATTATCTACCAATATAAGAAAAAGTTGACATGAGGCGTGGATGAACCACCCCCAACTCTTATTTAACACTAAGATTCAATATTGATAGCTATAAATATTGATAGCTATAACGACTAACACATATTTGACAACTAGCATGTAGTGTAATGTACTTCAAAATCAAATATAGTTTCGTTCAAAAAAAATCAAATATAGTTACATACTATAATTTGTACAGAAAAAGTTATCCATATGGTCTTCATGTATCTTATAAAATAATTTTAAGAAATGGTAGTTGACGTGATTAAATTTTGACTCTATGTCTCTACCTTTGAGTGAAACGGTATGTTATGCCTGCCAATGGTCTCCAACTCTTCATGACCCGAATGAAGGCAAGCCCTTTTAAACAGAAGAAATGTTTATTTCTCTCAAGTACAACGGCGCGAAAGGTTGTGCTTCGAAAACACTTCAGCTCATAACCTTGCACTAGACTTGCGGTCAACGTCAGTGCCTATAGTGGGAGAAATATAACTAAGGAACACCACTTTCTTTTCGCCCCAGCACCAATTCATTCACCACAAGGAATAGAAAGGTGTGAATTTCTTGCACGATATCTTATGCTTGATCTGACTTTCCCTTGCTTAAGAATAGTGCTGCCATCGATTCAGGAAACAAACGTTTTAAGATGACGTTTTAAGATAGCTGTACCTCACCATTCAAGAAAAATACAAAGAAAACAGACCTTTATACGCCATGATGACCTACCATCTTTTATACGATTTATTTAATTTCCTAGTGGAGGAAAATCTTTATTTGCCAGCCATCGGTTCTTCTGAAAACCATATAGAAGGAGAAGCACGCAAGCAAGTGGGAATAGCACACCACAAACAGCACCAATTAGTGGTCAACCAGCAACAGCCATTCAAGCCTCTGACCTGATGATAGAATTTCAGAGGGCGCTGAATGCAAGAGACAGAGTGTTAACTCCATGCACATGCACAGATCACAAGGTCAGCTTACAGCATTCATGGCAAGGGTACTCTATCTCACAACAAATTTTCTTCTTCAAGAAGAGTATATCTCACAGTCAGAGCAGATAAGGCTGGCAACCTGGCAATGCCTGGCTGCCTTCTGCTGATGAGATAAATTGTTCATTCAACACCGGGTAGCTGAGCCCCTGGGATATCAGTTGAGAGGTCAACACAGCAAACGATTATTCTGACCAAGGCACCTCCCTGACCAAATAAACAAAACTCCTTGCATCTTTGCCAAGAAAGTCTCTTCTAGAATCACCAAAGTCCAACTTGGATTCAGTCTCGTAATTGTGAAGTGTGAACAAAGAAGAAGTTACACATACGCAGAGGTCAAAGAAACATGACCAATCGGTCTCTCATATTCAGTTATTAATAATTGAACAAATCCTCTTTTACACGGGCGATTCATCGTGGTTCAGCTGGATGTAGTGTGCCAAAAGCCCAAAACCCCAAATAGATCCGACCCAGTGCTTTGGTTGATATTGTACAGTGGCAGCTGGGGCGAAGAAGAGTGGAGTTGGGAGGGGAGTAGAGTAGCCGCGTGAACTGCTCAAAGGCCTGCACCTGCAAGAACCTCTCTCTCTATATACGTTCCTCTGTCTATCCTAGTATGTCTATTTACACGCAAGATCTCCAGATCCTGCCCTCCAATGAAATGACGATGACCGACACGTCGTCGTGGTATCGCCGACGGTCACCCTGGGGGATCTCGATCAGTTCATGGAAGTCCATTCCTGCAGCAGCAACAGCAAGAAATGTGAGAAAGGAGGCCAACGACTGAGCTGGTTCAGCTTGATCATATAGAAGTTCAAAATTTACTGCAAGCCGATGACTTTATATTTGCTGACTGGGCATACCTGCTTTGTTTGCTGCCCGGAAAAGCACTTCCTCGACGAGGTGTTGCGCAGGGTCGCCTTCAGGTGTTGTTGCGATGAACATTTCTACCTGAGCAACCGCCTCCTCGTTTGTGAAGTACTGGTAGAGACCGTCTGAGGACAGTATCAAGAATCTATCCCTCGTGCTGAGCTTGTGGTGGTAAAGGGACGGATTGCACGTGATGTATGGGGACGACCCGACGTAATCGATTCTGAACATCTCCAGTAGTGCATCATTCCATTTCGGCTGTAAAAAATAGCAATGACTGTCAGCACATGGATAATTTTCATGGTCAAAAGTTGACACTTGCATTGTAATTTGTAAAACGTTAAACGAACAGTTTGCAGTTCAGACAGTTCTATCAGATATCCCTGACTCGGCTACCTGCTGACACATTTTACCAGCACATATGATATATCAGGAGAAAGGACTCCCATGCCATGCGAGTGCGACCCTCGACAAGGCATCAAACCAGAATAGGATTCGTGTTGCTTAACTTTCAGAATATTTTCTTGTTGACAGAACATTGCAGATCTCCGTGTTCTTTTCATCAGATTGCTCACTTCAGGTCCAAGAAAGAGACTTCCCTCTTGGACACCAGCAAGATCGATTTTGCAATTTGATAATAGAGAATAATTCCTACTTAGAGAACCGACAAGACTTTCACATGGCAAGGAGAGACGTGCCTTCCTTGAAAGCCACTCCAATCGCTAGCTTTCTGGCCACATTTCAGTACTGCGCAAGTCCATTCTTTGCACTTGGACAGAAGTAAAAGGAACCTCGTTTTCTTTGGAGGGGCTTCTCCTACAATTGTTTCGATCTGGCTGTACACGTGGTGACCCACGAATTGAGATAAACTATTCGTGGTTTGAAAATTCTGCCGGCCGAAGTTAGTCTATGGTGTCAACGTCAACTACAAGGTCAGTTCAACGACGATGGCCATATCAAGAATTTAGAAACTGACAGTGGTTTCGTTTTATTTTCAACTTTGGACCGATTGTACCAGATCTTATTTCCCATTTTCCACTGAGCTTGCTTAACCATGACTTTAGTTGACTGAGAATATCAGCAGAATTGACTCACTCTGCACCTGATAAAATCAGGTTCAGACGCTGTGCTTTCTCACCATTTCACATCTCAGTGTCAACTAAGAGGAAATGCCATTGAATTACTCCACACTTAAGGCTAACTGTGCCATCCAGCATACTTCCAAAAATATAATTACGTCATGTTACTGTAGTTTATCAACCGATTGCAGACTTAATAAACCAATTGCAGAGCGTAATCATATTCACAGAAGGATATATTATCTTTTGTTGCAAAATTGGCATGATCAAACACAAGCTAACCTGTTTCAAGAATCCGGCGCCGAACGCTCTCGTCACCTTCAGCGATCCCTTCACGCGGTCCTTTGAGATCGCGGACGGATCATCAGGATGCTCATTTCGTATTCTGCGAACCTCCTGCATTTTTTAGAACAAACTATCAGACCAAGAGCAGAGACACTCGATGAAGCCTGAATCATGTCGCTGCGAGCCAATGAAATCACCTCCGGCATCGAAGTGCTATGATCCGACGTGAGCTGCACGGCCGACAAGCACGGCGACAAACCGTCGAAGGAACCCTCGCTGACATGCTCGAGATCAACGCTGTCCATGGTCGCCAAGACTGCCCGGCTATCGCCCACGCCCATCACGTACATGTCCTCTCCTTTCATGAGCATGGAGAGCACGCAGGAGCCCATGAGCGCGAGCTCGGGGAACTCGCCGACCATCTTGTCTGCGACGCCCAGGTAGGCCTCCTCAGTCTTGCGGAGCGCGCGCGCCAGCGCCTTGAGCACGGCGATGTGGTCGTGCTCGCCGTCGCTCGGAGGCGGCTTCTGCGTCGGCGGTTTGAGGCTGGAGCAGTCGCGCTGGTCCCACTCGCACCTCCACCGCCGCTGCTGCTCGTCGTCGTCGTAGTCGGTGCTGCTGCTGCCGCGCGGGGGCCTGTCGCGGCGCGCGCGGCGCCGCCGCGTGCACTGGTCCTGGTGGTCGGGCGCCGTGGTGCTGGGCAGCTGGTCCGACGGCTGCTGTTGCTCCCAGAGCAGGCCACGGAGCTCGCGGTGCACGGCGGCGTAGAGGTTGGAGACGAGGAAGTCGGTGGCGTCGGGGCCGTTGAATCCGTCGTAGATGCCGACGAAGACCCAGCCCCGCTCCTCGGAGACGACGACGTGGACGCGGTCCTCGCCCGCCTTCCCCTGCGCCCACTGCAGGCCGTAGGAGTCGCCGCCGCAGGCCGCGATGGCCGCGGCGGCGGCGTCGGGGGAGCCGAGATCCCCGGCGCCCCCCTGGAACCGGTCCGCGCGCGAGAGCAGCGCCCGCGTGAAGTCCCGGATGCGGCGGCCGCCGTGTGAGAGGCTGCGGCGGAGGGAGGGGACAGCGCCGCTGCTGTTTCCGAATCCCAGACGCGCTGACGCGGCCGGGCCGGGGAGTGGGCCGGAGAGGAGCGCGGCGTCGAGGGGCCCCGAGACGAAGCCCCGCTCGATGGGCCCGGAGAGGAAGCCGCCGCCGGAGGCGAAGCCCCGCTCGATGGGCCCCGACGGGAACCGCGGCACCGGCTGCAGCGGGACGGCCGCGAAGGACTCGGAGCTCTCGAACCCGGATGACACGGTGGCCGACGTGGCGGAGGAGTCGTCGGGGAGGAGGAGCAGCGGAGGTGGAGAGCGGGGTGGAGACGTTGGCGGAGAGCGCGGCACCGAGATGGCCCGGAACGTGGTGGCCTGCGCCTGAGCCTCCTCGGCGGCGATGGTGGCGTCGGCGACGAGGTCGTCGTCGTGGGGGGAGTAGTGGGCGGCGAGCTTGTCGGGGCGCACGTAGCAGAAGGAGTGGCCGAGGCCCTCGTCGTAGGCCGGGTCGGAGGGGAGCGCTGCCGGGGCGACGTGGCGGCGTCGGGGGCCGACGCCGGCGCAGCAGAAGCAGGCGAGGGAGTTGCCCATGGTTGGACGGAGGGAGGGGGATGGAGGCGGTGGAGGGGATGAGGAGTGGGGATTATAATGCGGAGAGGGAGAGCATCGGCGGGCGGAGAGAGTTGACTTGGGGAGCTGGGTGGGAGTGGGTGTGGGGTTGAAATGCCGGAATATTTTAGGAGAGGAGGCGGGGCGGGTGGTGGTTTCCACCTCTAGCCGTTGACTCGTGTGCGTTGTCCGGGGAAAGGCTAGGTGACCGTCTGCGCCCGCGCCCGTGTGGCCCTGGGGCCCGACGCGCACCGTGCATCGTCTTGGCCCCCGCCGCTGACGATGACGCTGATGGGGAAGAAGAGCAGAGAAGAGCACGCAGTTTTGGTGGCCGAGACGAGATTGGAGTGGTTGGTTGGTGGGAGAGTGCGTGCCTATGTCATGTGTCTCTGTGTGTGCTCGATCGATCGGGTTCACGTGGGCGGGAGCGTCCTGCCTGCGCCGCTTACCTTCTCTGGATGACAAGGAGCAAAGGTCAGAGGGGTGGGTACATTTTTTCCTTCCCGTCCTCTTGTTCGAGTTAGGAATCGTTCGCAACAGGACAAGATCAAGCCTCGAGCTAGTAGATCGGAGTTAAGTTCCATTGACTTTTGTTTCCGTGCGGCTGAGCTCGAGCTCGAGCTCGAGCTTGAGCAGCTAACTTTGCGTACGCTAGCTAGCTAGCTACTCCGTGGACACGTTGTATCGAGAGTTCTAGGCCGCGTTTCGTATCAAAGGCCTGACCTTTGGTTGCCTGGGCGACCTCCCGGGTCAGGTCAACACGTTTATCAAAGCACCGTCAGGTCAGGCCCTGGAGGTACGGTCAGATCGAGCGTGCCCTGAGAGCTAGGCTCGTTCTCTCCTCCACGGTAGCAATTTTTCTCCCCGCCTGTAGGAGCTCGTGCGACCATGGACATGGCGGGAGCCCGCGCGCTGCAGCGAAAAAGGGGGCGGGAGAAATTCGGTCACCTCCCGCCGAAAACTCCACCCTCTCCGGAATTTCGAGCCACCATTCCCCCCTCCTACCGAGCCACAATGGTGTGAGGATACTTTCACCATCATCCTTGAGACTGACCACTACGAGGGGAACGTCACGGTTAGCACATCATCACTTTGTTGCAAACCTTGAGCATCTACTTGAGTCTCACCTAACAGCGATGTCCTTTATGTGTTAGGATCACCCCAATGACGTCGAGTTCCTCAACAAGCCCATTTTGAACTACACACAGACACAGATCATCTTCTCCTATGGTTTGGCCACTGGCAAGTTTGACAGGGGGTCAGGGGATCCTCTGGGAGCGCAGCCAGACTTCAGCGAGACCCAGGAGTCCGAGACCATCGTGTTGGATAGTCCGGACAAGCCTGCTGATGGCAATGGAGATCCCAGAGCTGCGACGGCAGCTGCTACTGCCGGAGAGAAGGGGAAGAGGGGAGCCCTCGGCGACGACGAGATCCAGGCGTTCGCCAGCATGACCGAAGCTGTGAAGGAGGTCGCCCAGGCCATTAGAGAGAGCAAGCCAACTGACATGCACCCTGACCTCTACAAGCCTGTCATGGAGGCCATGGGCTTCTCAGAGGAAGCACTCATGGTTGCTCTGAGCCACCTTGTGGACAACAAGGCACAGGGGTGAGCTTTGTGGGCATGCATTTGCAGCACAGGACACTGACGAGGGGTACACTCATCAAATCACATGGTTAAGGACGTAGGGTTGAGATTATGGGGAGAGAACGTGGTAGTGCTGGTAGTTTCATCGGCTGACAAGCAGAGGCAAAGATTTACCCAGGTTCAGGCCCCTCGGGTGGAGGTAAAGACCCTACTTCCTGCCTGTCTGTTATTGATCGTGGGAGATTATGAGGTTACAAGATGGCTCCGGCGGGATGACGATCTCGCTAGAGCTTTGGTGGTTCGAGTATGGCTTGGTCCTAGATCGGCACCCCTCCCAGCTTTTAAATAGGTTGGGTCTCGGGAGTTCTTAACCGACCTAGTTTACACATATGGAAAGTCTAAACCGACTATGCCTATATCTAATCTTGGAGGGTACTCCATCTTCTTGGGGCTCTTGTCTTGGGCTTCGAATAAGCTCTTCGCTATTGGGTCTTAGACGTCACGTGCACCAGGTACCCTCACGGTAGGGTACCCGAGATGTATATCCATGTCAGACACTTTGGATGAGGACCTTCCTCGCCAAGTACTACGCCGAGTAGGCATGTTGCGAGTGGTGGTGCCCGCAGCAGCATGAAGAAGACGACGTTGATGATGATGTACATTTTGGCTTAGCTAGGGCTTAAAAACTTCTCTTATGGCCTGTATATTTTGATAAGGTGGTATATACTAACCCCTCTTGTGATGATGCTGGTGGTAGGATGACACCCGCTTTTTGATGTGGTGGTAGGTTAACACCATAGTGATAGGATCAACTTATGATCCTCCTTTTGTAATGATCATGCATGCTGCTCTACTTTTATGAATGGCTTTCAACTAAATGATGAATTCATGTGTGTTCATTAACCTCGTATGTTTGTACTTTGTTCATAGATGAACTGGTATATCGTCTACAGAGGGAGGCGTCCAGGAGTGTACAACTCCTGGAGAACCTGCCAGGATCAAGTCACCGGCTTCTCCAACAACAGCTACGAAGGGTTCGAAACATTGGATGAAGCACATCAAAGCTACTCCAACTTCCTGAGTCAGCAGAACGCTATCGAAGATCATGCGGGTGGAGGCAATTTGATGGTGGGCGAGATGATGCTTGCCCAACAGGTGATAGCCCAGATGGACAACGATGCCAAGCCTAGAAGGATCAAAGACTTCGTCATCGTAGTTCTTATTGTGGTGATCGTTAAGCTCCTGCTATTCTAGAAGGCAGTGCGTTATGCTATGCTGTAATGCGGTGAAGACTGGTAAGCTCACCATATTTAAACTTGGGTAACCCTAGTGCGACTACGGCGTGCAACCAAACACGCTGCCTTTGCTTCTACCGAGACAACTACCACAATTTGCATGTAAACAAACATTGTGTGTTGGTTTCCCAAGCCGATGCAGCCAAAGCTCATGCAGGCCACCAAACGCCCTGCACAACTAGGCTGAGAGGGTGGCTCAGCCAGACTAGGCCCTGGCCAACCTGCCCCCAGGGAGATGAGAATCGGATGCAGGATACCAAACGCGCCCCTAGATGCGTGCTCGTTCTGTCTTTCTGTTTTTGGGGAGGAGTATAGAGTCAATAGACTGGTGCATTGCATAGGAGCAGGAGTGCTTAGAGCATCTCCACCGGCGCGCCAATAAAGCGTCCGTCAAAGTTGCCGGACATGCGCTATTGGGCGCGTCGGCAAGCGTTGCCGCCTATTGGAAGCGCCGCGCCCCACCGGTCGCTCCCAATAGACGCTCCCAGATCACAAATTCAAATAAATGGCGCGACGGCCAAGTTCAAATAGCGTCGGTCATCAAGTTCTCACAACCAAAAGCATCACAACCCAAAAGCATCGCCCCATGTCCGATGATCATATTATAAAACCTCGATCGCAAATCAGTTGATCGTCAACACCGGCTCGTCAACCTCCTCTTGTGTCTCGGCGTCTACCCAGCCATGGCGCGGCGTTGGCACTGCATCTGCATCGGAGGAAGTCGTGCTCGTCGTAGGCTCCCCCGTCGTGTCCATCGGCGCGGTGGTCGTCGCCACGTCCATCGGCGTCGGCTCCGGCTAAAGAACCCCCATCTCACGTAAGATGCGCTGCTGGCTAAGTTTAAACCAAGCCCTCACCTCCGGCGTGTAGGCGGAGAGGTCGGCGGTCAAGATCCTAGAGTCCACCTTCATCTTCCGAGTGACAGATTGCGACGCCTCGGACATCGCCTGGATCCTTGCCGTGTCGGCTTGCATGACAGCCGCTTGGGCCTTCTCCCTCTCGACTTGGAGCCGCTCCTTCTCGAGCTTGATCTTCTCCTTCTCGAGCGTGACCTTCTCGTCATGCTTGCTCATCAAGGACGACCAACTCTCGGCGAAGGTGCTTGCATTTTGCTTCGAGATGGTTGTCACGTCGGCGAGGCACTTGTCGATGGACGCTTACACGGACGCAGCGGACGAAGCGCCGACCTTGTCGGACTTGGCCTTCTTGTTCCCAATAGGGCGCCCCTCGGACGCTGGGAACACCGGGTCGTTCGGCCCTTGAGCGTCGTGGCCGTCGTTGAGATCGATCCGCGTCTTCTCCCACTTCTTGTTGTTTTGGAGCTTCACGAAGCAATGCATGAACTTGAAGTCCTTGTGATCATTGTTCTCTCGGTAGAACGTGATCGCGTCGATCAACAAGTCCTTCACCGTCTTGCCGCTTGATGACCCACAAGTATAGGGGATCGCAACAGTCTTCGAGGGAAGTAAAACCCAAATTTATTGATTCGACACAAGGGGAGCCAAAGAATAAATATAAGCCTTAACAGATGAATTGTCAGTTCAGCTGCACCTGAAAGTAGACTTCCTCGACACAGATTATCAGTAGCAACGGTGATATAACAGCAGTAGTAACAAAGTAATAGCAGCAACAGTGTAACAAAGACAGCAGCAGTAATTTCAGTAAACAGCAGGATTAAAAGTACTGTAGGCATAGGGACGGATGTACGGGCGTTGCATGGATAAGAGCGCTCATGTAATAATCATAACTCAGGGCATTTGCAGGTAAACAATTATAAAAGCATCCTAGTACTAGTCAAACATAGGCATGTGTTCCGTATATAGTCGTACGTGCTCGCAATGAGAAACTTGCACAACATCTACTGTCCTGCCAGCCCGTTTGCAGCGGGGCCTCAAGGGAAACTACTGGCAATTAAGGTACTCCTTTTAATAAAGTACCGGAGCAATGCATTAACACTCCGTGAACACACGTAATCCTCAAGTCAAAGCCATCCCCTCCAGTTATCCCGGTTGCTGTCACTCCGGGGCCTCGGGTTCCGGACAATAACAGGTGAAAACAACTTGCAGATATGATCTAAAACATAATTATTCTCATGCATCAACAACATGTTCAGATCTGAGATCATGGCACTCGGGCCCTAGTGGCAAGCATTAAGCACAACAAGTTGCAACAATGATAAATAGCACTAACAATGGATACTAGGCACCATGCCCTAACAATCTGGCAACTTATTACATGAACAATCTCATCCAATCCCTACCATCCCCTCAGCCTACAGCAGGGAACTACTCACACATGGATGGGGGAATCATTGATGGTTGATGGAGAGGCGGTGGTGATGACGATGGTGATGATCTCCTCCGAATCCCCGTCCCGGCAGGGTGCCAGAACGGAACTTCTGATCCCCGGAATAGAGATCGCGGCGGCGGCGGAGCGTGGATGTGTTTCGCGAAATATGGTCGAACCCCCCTCGATATTTAGGTCAAGGGCAATATATAGTCCAAAGGGGAGCGTCGGGGGGCGACCGAGGTGGCCACGCCACACTTGGGCGCGGCCCCACCCCCAGCCGCGCCCAGCTATGGCGTGGCTGCCTGGTGTGGCCTCTCCGACTCCCCTTCTGGCTCCGTGGGTCTTCCGGTGAAATATGACGATCGCAATTGTTTTCGGAGTTTTTCTCGAAAGTTGACTTTTCTGCACAAAAAGAAGACACCAGGGCAATTCTGCTGAAAACAGCGTTAGTCCATGTTAGTTGCATCCAAATCATACAAGTTAGAGGTAAAACAACAGCAAAAGTGTTCGGAAAAGTAGATACGTTTTGGACGTATCAACTCCCCCCAAGCTTAGCTTATTGCTTGTCCTCAAGCAATTCAGTTGACAAACTGAACGCGATAAAGAAACTTTTACGAACACAATTGCTTCATATGATGTATACATACTTGAATTATGATTATACTTACTAGCTCATGATAGGAGATATGCATAAGATAAAAGCTTGATAAATATGCAGCCATGAAAAGATTCTAACATACTAAAGGTAAACAACATGGCATATAACTAAGTGCAGGATTGCAATGTTCGTAATTGGGTATGGCAAAGTGGTATCTCGCTTGCCCGAATGTGTGCAGCAAAACATAAATGCCCAGGCACCTCTGAAGTTTACAGGCAGACTAGAAATAAAGCTTATCAAAGATAAAAGCATCAAGCTATGTCACTACTAACCTATTCTGGGACAAGCACATTTCACTAAGAATGACAGTCATGCTCTCAAAGAAGTGCTTTAAAGAAGGATGGTGACTCAACATTAAAATAAAAGATAGGCCCTTCGCAGAGGGAAGCAGGGATTAAATCGTGTGCTAGAGCTTGTTAGTTCCCGAAGGCATATAAAGAGTGTAAAAATAATATTTTGAGAAGTGGTTGCAAGTGTCAACAAATCCGCGATAGAGTTCTTGTCATCTTCCATAACTAACCAACTTTTAGAGCGGTTCCGAAAATTCATATAGTTTGCATTATATCATGCTTACAGATTTTTGACACTCCTCCCAACCTTTTCTTCCACAAACCATGGCTAACCGAATCCTCGGGTGCCGACCAACAATCACCGTGGAGGAGTGTCTATTTTAATATTAAATGATAGGTGGACTAACCAGCTCTTTTGCAAAAATAAAAGTGGACAAGCAGATGAAGCTACTTGTCCTTGGAAATCATTTAGCATGGAAGATGACAAGTTCTACTACCACATCCTTATGAGCTACACGCAGTGACACAAAAAGGGATTGTACAATTTTGAATAGTTAAAGATAGCACACGAAGAAATTTACTTGGAATGGTTTAAAACCATGCATAGGAATTTATAGTGGACTCTTTGGAATAACTTGGTTTTCAGGATTTTGGATGCACAAGCAGCATTCCCGCTTAGTACAGGTGAAGGCTAGCAATAGACGGGGAAGCGACAACAAGAGAGCACAACTGTCATAATCATACTTGCGACAGAATAAAATTAGCAGTGGCATAAAAGTGATACAGAAACTCTGAGTCACAATAGATCGTCGAGGCTTGACTTTTGTTTTGAGTCATAAACATGTGTAAGCATGTGCCAAGTCGAATCAAGTAAAACATTCAGAGGAGGATACCACACTACAATACCACTCTACGAATAAAACAATGCATGCAAATAACTATATGACATATGGTGCACCTTCAGGAGATTAGGATTAATCATGAGAAAACATGGCTATCAAGCATTCATCAAGTAACATAGCCCATACCATAACTACTAAGCGCAATCATATGGACAGGTATGTGTACAAAAATGAAAACAAATACGGTTCATACCAGCCTCTCACCACATCAAGTTGTCGAATATCGTCATTATTGCCCTTCGCTCGCATGACTTGAATGATATAAAATGAAAACCAAGCTCCAGGTGGAGTCACAGACGGCTGTTGAATCTGAAAAGAACTATACAAAACCAAGAAGAACAACAAATATTTTTGGTGTTTTCGAATTTTAAAACAAAGCAAGGAAGAAGCAAATAAAAAGGAAAATATTTTTGGGTTTTTTGAATATCAACTCGAAAATCAAAAAGACAAAATAAAACTACAACTCGAATTACTAAAATAAAAGCATAGAGAAACAACGAAAATATTTTTGGTATTTTTGGGTTTTGAGAAAATAAACACCACAAGCAAGAACAAATAAAAGAAAGCGAAATATGGATATACAAAGAACTGACATGGAGCGAATATAGAAATGAGCGAACTGTCAGTATACGCGTACCTCCCCCCAAGCTTAGGCTTTTGGCCTAATTGGGAGACAATCATCCCCACGGACCCCATGCCGAAGCGTCGTAGGCGGTCGATGAAGAGGATCCTCCTTGCTGGTCAGGGTAATATGGCGCGCCGCCATAATAGGGGACGTCAGGGGCCGCCGGCGGTGGCACCGTAGGCTGCCCCGGCTGCCCATCTGGGTAGAACCGCGCGTGGTATCGCGGCACCACCATCTGTGTGCTCAATTCCTCCCGCGAATATGATAGAGGATCCCTGTAAATACTGAACAAACTTGGTTGCGGTAGAGGAACTTCCAGCTCCGCCTCGTTAGCATAAACAATTCTATAAACCAAGTTATCAAGAGTGGATCCAGATGTAACAAATTTATGTGCTATCATAGCAGAGAGATCAAGTTTTTCAGGAACTAAAATTTCATCAGTAGGATCAGCCTCAAGACTAAAGTCAGCTAAAACACGCGCAGCAATAATGCCTCCAAAAATGGGGCCTTTGGTGGCGAGGCGGCGAGCAACTAAAGCACCAAGATTATAAGTTTTATCGCCCTTCAAAGCAGTAGCAAGAAATGCTAGATGCATATTCGAAATATTACTAGTGTTTTCCCTAGGAAGAACACTTCTAGTTAAGTAGTATAGGAAATACCTTATGGCCGGAAACTGAACATTTCTTATCTTACCACGGTGGGCTGAGCGAGAGTCTCCATAACACAACTCCTGGTAGAGCGCAGTTAGCTCGGATGGCTGCTCCTTAATCTTCTTGGTCGTCCCCGATGGGGCAATACCTATGATCCTGCAAAAATTATCTAGCTCCATAGTACATGCACGATCATAAATTTTAAAATCAACTGTTGGTTTATAAGCTTTGCAGTTAAATTTGAAACTCTCAACAAAGATCTTAGTGAGTCTAGAATATTGGGTCCTGGTATCCCCCATGAATGTTTGTAGACCCACACTCTCAATCATGCTCATGAAGTCCTCATAAATCCCTGCAGCCTGCAAAAATTGAGTACATGGAAAAACAGATGGATGTGGTGCTCCAAGGTCCCCCGAATCATCAATCTCTGGAGTAATAAGATCTTCATTGTAAGATCTCCTAGGAACTTTGGCTTCAGATGACCTGGTCTTCCTTGAGGATGATGGTGCACGCCTCTCAAACAACTCTCCAAAGGAAAATTTCTTCATCTTCCTTTTCTGAAATTTTTCAACAAGTCTCATAAAAAATGATTTTGCAACTATAGAATCAAGGCAACTACTATAGAAACTTGCAAGAGGGCTACACATGCATCAAGGATAATTAATCTAAGCATAGAACAAGCATGCAAGCTCACTTAACCAGCAACATACAGCAGCAAAATACTCTAGAAATACAACACTAAACAAAATTCTACTTGGATAATCGAAGGAGTCACATACCGGTGAGTAAACAAGCAAAGTTTCAGCAACTGAAATGGGCTGAGCAAGGAGATCGAAAAATTCGAGCTCAAGAGCAGCAGGAACACGAGTTTGAACAATGGATATGAGTTTGGTCGGGAGAGAGAAAGAAAGGGGAGGAATCTCACCTTGTGGAGGCTCAGGTGGGACCCACGCCACAGGGGGGCGCGGCCTCCACCCCTGCCGCGCCGAGCTATGGCGTGGCAGCGTGGTGGGTCCCCCTGGTCAGCCCCAGGTACTACCACGTTGCATTTTTCAAAATAGGAATTTACGTAAAATTTTCAGATTTTTCTGACAACTTTCAATTTCGAGCAAAAACTGGGCACTTAAAATTCTAAACAGCAGCTAAGCAAAATTTTAACCACACTAAACAACATTCTAAAAATTTATAAAGACAGCAATATAACAGAAGGTATAACAGATGAGAAAGAGAGAATGTGGTTTAACAATTTTATGCAACTAAAATGTATTTGTCAACAAGGTTGATCAAGTCTTGCCACCAAATATATTTTATTTGACATAAAAGAATTAAACTACATGATACCATTATGTTACCTTATATTGAATAGATATTGTCCCAACCATAATACTTTCATATCCTTCATGGTGGTCATAAATAGGACAATCAATACTTCCAACTTTGATAGTTTTATAACTTGCAATTGAGCTAACTCCACATAATACATTTTGCTTCTTGGGAAAATAAACAGTATGCTCTTTGTCATTGACATTAAAAGTAACTTTCCCTTTATTGCAATCAATAACAGCTCCTGCAGTATTAAGAAAAGGTCTACCAAGAATAATGGACATATTATCATCTTCAGGCATATCCAACACAACAAAGTCAGTCAAAATCAAACAGTTGGTAGTAACTTGAACAGGAACATTTTCACATATACCAACAGGAACAGCAGTAGATTTATCAGCCATTTGCAAAGATATATCAGTTGGTATCAATTTATCTAAATAAAGTCTCTTATAAAGAGAGAAAGGCATCACACTTACTCCAGCTCCAAGATCACAAAGTGCAGTTCTAACATAATTATTTTTAATAGAGCAAGGAATAGTTGGTATACCTGGATCTCCAAGTTTCTTTGGAACCTTACCATTGAAAGAGTAATTAGCAAGCATGGTGGAAATCTCCTCATTAGGAATTTTCCTCTTGTTAGAAACAATATCCTTCATGTATTTCGAATAAGGAGGCAGCTTAATAGCATCAGTCAAAGGAATTTGCAAAAACAAAGGTTTCATCCACTCACAAAACTTGTTGTAGTGTTCTTCTTCCTTGGATTTATGTTTCTTATTAGGAAAAGGCATTGATTTTTGCACCCAAGGTTCTCTTTCTTTACCATGTTTCTTAGCTACAAAATCCTCTTTAGTGCAATTTTTATTTTCAGTGTCACTATCAGAATCGCTCTCAACCTCTTCATTATTATTAGCATTGTTTCTATCATTATCATTAACAGGTTCATTACCATTTTCAGTTTCAGCATCAGACACAGATATACTATTAGGATCACTAGCAGGTTCTTTTTCCTTAATAGTTTCAGAAGACTCTACAGCAGGTTTATGTTTCTTCTTCTTTTTCTTAGAAGGAGAGCTGGGCCTTTCAGCTAATTGAGAATCTTGTTCAATTCTTTTAGGATGTCCCTCAGGATACAAAGGATCTTGAGTGGAAGCTCCACTCCTAGTTGCTATTCCAAAAGCATGTTTTCCATTACTATTAGAATTTTTAGCTAGCAAGTCTTTTTGTACTTTAGTAATTTGCTCCATTTGAGTTTGAACCATACTAAGATGTTTAACTAGACCTTTAATGTCATTTACAGTTCTTACCAAAACATCTTGCAAATTACTAATAATACGAGAATTTTCTAACAGATGATTTTCTACTCTCATATTAAAATGCTCCTGCTTAACAATAAAATTATCAAGTTCATCTAAGCATTGATCAGGAGGCTTACCATAAGGAATATCACCAGCATCGAAATATTGTAGAGAGTGTACCTCAATTGAAGGTGGAGGAGTCGGCTTACATAAGTCTTCTATTGGAGGTAAATTTTTAACATCTTCAGATTTAATACCCCTCTCCTTGAGAGTCCTCTTGGCTTCTCTCATTCCTTCATTATCAAGTTCAATAACACCTCTCTTTCTTGGTGTAGGCACTGGCGCAGGCTCTGGTGTGGGAGTGGGTTCAGCTATAACCCAATCTTCATAATTTTGGCTAATCTTAGCCATTAATTCCTCAGCTTCATCTGGAGTTCGTTTCCTGAAAACACAACCAGCACAACTATCCAGGAATGTCCTAGATTCATCGGTTAGTCCATTATAAAATATATCAAGAAGTTCATTTTTAGGTATATCATGTCCAGGTCGAACTCTAAGCAAATAACAAAACCTTGACCAAGTTTCAGAAATATTTTCTTCCTGCAATTGCTTGAAGTTAAAAATTCTCTGCAAAGCAACATGTTGAACACTAGCAGGATAATATTTATGGAAGAAAACATCAACCAATCCTAAAGGATTTTTAATACAACCGGGAGACAAATTACCAAACCAAGCTTTAGCATCGCCTTTCAGAGAGAAAGGAAAAATTTTGGTAACAAAATAGGTGCGCAATTTAATATCATCAGAGAACAAACTACTTAAAGTAGATAACTTGTTCATATGTTCCATAGCACTTTCATCTTCAGCACCACAAAAAGGATCTTTCTCTACCACAGATATAAAGGACAAATCCACAGAAAAGTCATAATCCTTATCAGTTATACGAATAGGAGATGTTGCAAACTCAGGATCAGCAGACAATTTGTAGCTAACAGTGTGTTTTTTCAGAAAATCCATTATAGTGGCAGAATCAGCAGAAGAGTCAAGATTCCTGCATTTTTCAGCAAAAGCTTCATCTACTTCTATATAATCTTCCTCGGGGTCATCATCATCGATGAATTCCCTCGACTCAGGAGAAGCAACAGGTGTGACAACATTTTCATTAGGCATTTCAGAATTTTCAATAAGTCTAGACCTAGCAATCGTAGCATCTAGAAAAGGACCTAACGAACCAGTTTCACTAAGCACAGTAGAAGCATCATCAAATTCATCAGAAACAGTTTCAGATTCAGTAGTGCCAACACGCGAAGCAGGTGCGTGTGGCGGTGTAACCAGTTGATTAATAACAGATGGTGAATCAAGAGCAGCAGCGGAGTTCAGAGCCGTACCTTTCCTTGTAGTGGATGGCAGAATAGCCACCTTCTTGTCATGAGTTTTCCCCATGATAAATGGATTGCAGCAAAGGATATCACTTCCAGATGAACTTATAAATAAAGCTATGCTCCCCGGCAACGGCGCCAGAAAATAGTCTTGATGACCCACAAGTATAGGGGATCGCAACAGTCTTCGAGGGAAGTAAAACCCAAATTTATTGATTCGACACAAGGGGAGCCAAAGAATAAATATAAGCCTTAACAGATGAATTGTCAGTTCAGCTGCACCTGAAAGTAGACTTCCTCGACACAGATTATCAGTAGCAACGGTGATATAACAGCAGTAGTAACAAAGTAATAGCAGCAACAGTGTAACAAAGACAGCAGCAGTAATTTCAGTAAACAGCAGGATTAAAAGTACTGTAGGCATAGGGACGGATGTACGGGCGTTGCATGGATAAGAGCGCTCATGTAATAATCATAACTCAGGGCATTTGCAGGTAAACAATTATAAAAGCATCCTAGTACTAGTCAAACATAGGCATGTGTTCCGTATATAGTCGTACGTGCTCGCAATGAGAAACTTGCACAACATCTACTGTCCTGCCAGCCCGTTTGCAGCGGGGCCTCAAGGGAAACTACTGGCAATTAAGGTACTCCTTTTAATAAAGTACCGGAGCAATGCATTAACACTCCGTGAACACACGTAATCCTCAAGTCAAAGCCATCCCCTCCAGTTATCCCGGTTGCTGTCACTCCGGGGCCTCGGGTTCCGGACAATAACAGGTGAAAACAACTTGCAGATATGATCTAAAACATAATTATTCTCATGCATCAACAACATGTTCAGATCTGAGATCATGGCACTCGGGCCCTAGTGGCAAGCATTAAGCACAACAAGTTGCAACAATGATAAATAGCACTAACAATGGATACTAGGCACCATGCCCTAACAATCTGGCAACTTATTACATGAACAATCTCATCCAATCCCTACCATCCCCTCAGCCTACAGCAGGGAACTACTCACACATGGATGGGGGAATCATTGATGGTTGATGGAGAGGCGGTGGTGATGACGATGGTGATGATCTCCTCCGAATCCCCGTCCCGGCAGGGTGCCAGAACGGAACTTCTGATCCCCGGAATAGAGATCGCGGCGGCGGCGGAGCGTGGATGTGTTTCGCGAAATATGGTCGAACCCCCCTCGATATTTAGGTCAAGGGCAATATATAGTCCAAAGGGGAGCGTCGGGGGGCGACCGAGGTGGCCACGCCACACTTGGGCGCGGCCCCACCCCCAGCCGCGCCCAGCTATGGCGTGGCTGCCTGGTGTGGCCTCTCCGACTCCCCTTCTGGCTCCGTGGGTCTTCCGGTGAAATATGACGATCGCAATTGTTTTCGGAGTTTTTCTCGAAAGTTGACTTTTCTGCACAAAAAGAAGACACCAGGGCAATTCTGCTGAAAACAGCGTTAGTCCATGTTAGTTGCATCCAAATCATACAAGTTAGAGGTAAAACAACAGCAAAAGTGTTCGGAAAAGTAGATACGTTTTGGACGTATCACCGCTCGCTTACCTTCTTTGGATTTGCTCAAGGTCGTCGTGGAACTTGTTGCATTCGGCTTGGATGGTCCGCCACCTATGCGACATTGCATTCCAATTGCGATCCATAGGCACCTTCGCATAGTCACCATACCACATCGTCTCATGGAATTGTTCTTCGACCCTCTTCCAATACCGGCCGTAGGTTTGGTTGGAGACGACGATGGAGTCGTTCGTGAGAAGCTTCCATGCGTCGCAAAGGCACTCGTCCTCCTTGGCCTTCCACCGCTTGCCTTTTGTGCCCTTCTTCCTCGTCTTCCGGACCTTCCAGGCCTCCACATCGACGCCGCCGCCCTCCACATCCTCATCGCCACCCTCCATGTACTCGCCGCCACCCTCCATGTCCTCTCCGTCGCCCTCTTCCTCGTCACCGTCGCCATGTTCCTCCTCGCCATACCATCCGGCCTCCACATCTGGCTCACCGACGCCGGTCCCCGTGCCATCACGGATCATGCCACGCAACACTTCTGAGCCTTTGATCTATTGCAACCAAAAACGCGCACGTCGGTTTCATGTATTGTACACAATGATCATGGGGGTAAAGGCCGTAGATTTGATACCATGTCGTGGTCGACGTCGTTTGGCATTCTGTCGAACATGTGGGCATCGGAGTAGCCGGTACCATCGCCGTCCGCACTAAAGAGGCATTGTCGGCCGCTCACATCGACGCGTTGGCGACGTCGTTCTCTCTGGAGAGCCAGCGAGTCGGTGAACGCCTGGTTGAGGTCGATGGGGACGCCGACGGTCGGCGACTCGGAGCGGCTGCTGCTTTCACAGAATGGCGAGGCCCGTAGCCCGGAACGCGTGGTGGCGCCACCGCCATCAAAGAACGCTGGGTTCGATGGCGATGCGCCACCCGCCGTGTTCGTGCTCCCTTGACTTGCGCCGCCGGCAGCGGCGTACGCCATCGACGCCCTCTCCTGTTTACGGTGGCCGCCGCTCGACGCGCCAGCTCCAGTTTCCAGGCTTCATCTGTCGTGTTTGGTGGCCGCACACGTGATTTGCGAGGGGCGATGTAGCCGCGACAGTCACCGCGAGCAGCACCCCGTCGTCCTCCTCCGCCGCGAGCGCCGCCACGGTTGCATTTGCTGGGCGACATCGGCGGCGGACGTAGATCGTCCAAGGTGGGAAAGGCAGGAACGAGGAGCGCGGGGGAGGCAAATGGCGAGAGAATGAAAATGGACGGGAGGGAGGGGAAAGTGATATCGAGCGTCCCGTGTCGCTGACACGTCATCCCCACCCGTCAGGATTGGACGAGGCGCGCGTTGCCGCGGTTGACGGCGCGTCGCCGGTTTGATGCCGGCGTGCCCAAAACACTTATTAGGAGCGGAGTTGGGGGGTGGACATGGTATACACCGTTCCATCTGAGAGAAAATCTTTGGAGTGCGTCGCCGACACATGGTATTTGTCAACAGGCAGCTCCGATCCATCTGAGAGGTGAAGCAGCTCGGCCAATCCATTATGTAGTTCCAAGGCATCCGAACCAAGGTTTTCGAGTCGACGAATCGACAAGTCGTTCAGGGGTAGCGACTCTTGACTAGTCAAGACTCGTGGTAGACTAGTCAACATGAGTCGTTTAGCAATAGGTATTATAAAATTGCCATATTATATGTATAATTGTATATAACTATATACTTATTAATAGTCTATAATACAAACCTGGGCATCTCCATACAGTGTCCAAGGCCTTCCTCTTTTTCATGAACTGTTTTGGCTCGGGGGAAAGGAAAATTGGGGCATCTAGGTTTCACGGGACTGGGCAAGCAATATTGGCCAAAACATGATAGGTGGGGCCAACTTTAAGTCGCATTCGACTCAAAAATCTGGAGTAGTCGAGACTAGTCGACTGAGTCGTTCGACTCAACCAAATAGTCGAGTCGAGATTGTGAGTCGACTTTATATTTCGACTCATCGACTAGTGGTCGACTAGTCTCGACTAGTGGCTCGACTCAAAAACAGAGATCCGAACCAATCCAAGTCAGCGCTTGCATTGCAGTGTTGTTCTCTGCACCTGCGCTGCTGCAGCTGCTGCTCTGGTCCTCTATCCCTTTCGTCGTCCGTGTAGATTAACTAGCGCGGGAAATTACTCCACGACAAGGTTGTGTACGCACGCGCCTACGTATACGTACCGTAATTACCGATCGGCCGGCCGGCACAAGGGACAGTCGACCATGCACACTGCAGTAGTAGTATCAAGTGGCATCCGGGACAGCCTCGCCGAGCCTATTTGGAAATCCTTTGCGCCTCTCAAGTGTATGATCTTCGCTTGGCTGGCGACGAGGTATAGACTATGGACTTCGGATCGGCGTGCCCGTCACGGTTTGCAGGAGAACCCGAGTCCTTGCGTCACCTGTTTGCAGGAGGAGGACAATGTCGACCACATATTGATGCGGTGCCCCTATGCGAGGCAAGTCTGGTTCGGATGCTTTCGTCGAGCGGGTCTTGTTTTGCCTCTGCCGCAGCTGGATAGTGCTTTGGAGGAGTGGTGGATCCGAGCGCGGGCGCTGGTGGCGTCTGCACATCGGAGAGCTTTTGATACCATGGTGATTTTGATCGCCTGGCGTCTCTGGAAGCAGAGAAATGCGAGGACCTTTAACAACGAGAGGGAGCAGTTTGGGCCGGATCACTTAGTGGATCTCATCGGCGAGGAGTTCAATCTGTGGAGGTTAGCGAGAGTTGGAGGGAGAACAACGATGACGCGAGAGTAGAGGTTTTAGGGTTTAGGGTTTTGGGAGTGGAGTGCGTGCGTTGTGGCCGGCCACGTTGTTTGCAACGATGGACTGGATTTCTTGTAATTGTGATTCTCTCCTTCTATATAAATAAGGTATGCCACTTTGGCATACTCGCTAAAAAGTAGTATCAAGTGGCAGCGCCGGGTCAAAGGCAAGCGTTCGTGTGCATGCATGCCAAAACAAACGCGCCATCTCGATCGAGATCGATGTCGTTTCTTCCTCTCTCTCTCTCGGTAATTTTTTGTGGTGTTACTGCGTGCGTACGTGGTAGGAGGAGGAAGCTGAGGTGAAGCAGCCACAGGGCGATCGAACACATGGTTGGCGCTGCTGTAAATACGTACGCGGTCGTCGCCGGCGCTAATCATGGCGTCGAAAAGTTGTGGCCGGCCGCCGGCGGATGGGCCTGGTCTGCTTTACGTATTAATCGCCCTGTTACATCCGCCGTAGACTCGCAATACTAGCAGTACCATTGTTCATCTGTTCTGCATCGAAAAAAATGGTTGCTTGGGAAATTGGGAGTATTTTTCTAGTGCGACCAAAACTAGTTTCTCGATCAAGATGGCTATTTCCCGTAACGTGTGTCCATGTACATAGCACTCCTGTTTGACGAACGTGTGTCCATGTACTATATAGTTTTCGTCAACAGTTGGATGCCAGCTTGTGAGAGGACATAATAATAAGTATACATCACAAATAAAACTCCAGGGGAATATATATTATGCATACAAAGTCTTCACGAGATCTGCAGGGGAATAAAACGTGCACATATGAATAACCACTGATCGCATCGCATCGCACGGCCGGGAATACAAGAAAAGAAAAGGAGGAGACAATCAGATCGACAAGAACGATAATAAATTCAGTGGTGGAGGTGCAAAGGCACATCTGCAGAATCGGTCGGCCGCGCGCTGCCTTGAGCTTTGCCGTGGATAACGGGGAACCAAGCCAAGCAACCCTCGCAACAAAACACAATGCCGGGCCGGGACATGACGCAGTCTCTACTCGTGTACATGGCGGATTGGCAAGGGAAACCGTAAGTGGAGGCCGAGATTCCGGCAGCTCTTTATCTTAAAAATACATCGAAAATCTCTACTATATAATATGTCTTGAGGTGATGGTCCGTTTTTCGTATTTTTTAGCCAATCTGGCCCTTCGTCGGGACTAACTCCAAGACTGGCCTTGTTTGGAAACTAATCGCATTTCTGGCCCTGCCTTCGGCGCCTGAGGCGATGGAGCCGAGCTACAACACTCGGCTGCAAATTATTTGGCGCCGACATGCTCCAACGCTGCTACAAGCAGCTCGTTTTTGACAATTTTGAGCTGCGTACTTAATTATAGCAACGTGTATGTTTATATGTGTCGGGTAATAGCATACCCATCGATTGCTTTTTTTTTTGTCTCAGATTATACGTACAGAAGCAAGTGTTTTTTTTATCCATAGTTCACATGCGCATGGTAAGTACACGTTGACCTTTTCACTATTAGCACTCCAATTTAAATTAGTTTAGCATTTTCATCCGAGAAATGATCTGAGTACAATGCACCTGCGCACACACATACTAAGGCCAACTCCAACGCGGCAAATTAAGTAAAAGGGGATTTTTTTTAAATAATATTTTCTAAAACATTTAATTGAAAAATAGCATGCGTTTTCAGAAATTTTGGAAAATAACGATCCATCGTCATAGCCAGATAACGTGTTCTTTCTTGTCATGTTTAATTTATGGATTAAAATAAAAGTTGCTCAACCGTGTCATAATTCGCGATAAAATATATATGAAATATATGCGGATCGACGAGTAGATTCCATTCACGTGACTGGTTTCGAGTTTGGTTGACTCTAGCTGCTTAATTTTAGATCGAAATTCGTAAAACAAGTTGATGAATTTTGTCAAATCCATCACACTCAGTCGACCGTTCGAAATTTTCTTTCACGAGTAGATGGATCTCACCCTTCTCCCATGACTTTTGTGTTGTAACTTTTTTGTTTTGACGGACATATATCCATCAAAACAAAAAAGTTACAACATAAAAGTTATGGGGAAGGGTAAGATCCATCTACTTGTAAAAGGAAATTTCAAACGGTCGACTGAGTGCAATGAATTTGACAAAATTCATCAAAACAATTTGCGAATTTCGATTCAAAATTAAGGAGTTAGAGTCGACCAAACCCGAAACCGATCACGGGAATGGAACCTACTCGTCGATGTGAATATGATTAATATATATTCTATCTCGAACATGACATGGCTTAGCAACTTTTGTTTTAATCAAAGAATTAAACATGACAAGAAACAAACACGATACCTGAATTCACTCTTTAGCCTTCCTTTCAAACCAGCTCTTTCGTCATGGCCCAAGACGAAATCACTGCTTTCGTCATGGCTAATTATTATAGGAAATATTATTTTTTAAAAATTCTGAAAAGAGGTGCGGTGAAGAGTAATTAGAGGGTGACGAGGGGTACACTCATCAAATCCCATGGTTAAGGACCTAGGGTTGAGATTATGGGGAGAGAACGTGGTAGTGCTGGTAGTTTCGTCGGCTGACAAACAGAGGCAAAGATTTACCCAGGTTCAGGCCCCTCGGGTGGAGGTAAAGACCCTACTTCCTGTCTGTCTGTTATTGATCGTGGGAGATTATGAGGTTACAAGGTGGCTCCGGCGAGATGACGATCTCGCTAGAGCTTTGGTGGTTCGAGTATGGCTTGGTCCTAGATCGGCACCCCTCCCAGCCTTTAAATAGGCTGGGTCTCGGGAGTCTTTAACCGACCTAGTTTACACATATGGAAAGTCTAAACCGACTATGCCTATGTCTAATCTTGGAGGGTACTCCATCTTCTTGGGCCTCTTGTCTTGGGCTTCGAGTAGGCTCTTCGCTATTGGGCCTTAGTCGTCACGTGCACCAGGTACCCTCACGGTAGGGTACCCGAGATGTATATCCATGTCAGAGGGGCTAATTAATATGAAACAGTCTTATTTCGAAGGTAATTCAGGACAAATAGTTTTTCCGTAGAGTACCTAAACACCGGCATGGAGGGGGTACTAAGGGCAACTCCAACGTGGTGACCCATTTATTCCACCCGTGTCCGTTTGTGCTTGGGTGGATACAAAACACGACCCAACGGCGATCCATTTGGTCAGCTCATGCGCCGTCTCGAGAAGGTCACTAATTATATTACTAATATATGTTATGAACTCTGATCGATTTGCTTAATTTCCAGTTCTTAGTTCATGATTTTGTACACGTTTTCACGCGCATTTGTCTTCCGTTCTCAGTTCCTTTCATTCAGCGCGCGAGAGCTACTTCTCAGACGATGAGGTTTACTAACCGTCTCTAATCATTTTGTATGGGAAACGAGGAGTACAAGATCATTAAAATGAAATTAACGCTAATTCTGAAATTGACATGTGTGATTTTGTACGGCTGATACCGCCTCGGTGTTTTACATGTGTGATTGTACAAGATCATTCAAATGAAATTAACGCTAATTCTGAAATTTCACTGGAATTTCATCGAAATGCACAAATTTTAAATTTAGATTTAAACTTGAAATTTCAGTCAAGAGCGGCGATTTTACATTTTATTTTTTGGACAAAGATTTGGTTCTGTTTTCTTCCCCACACATGTGATTGTACAAATACACTTCGTGAGCTAGATGCATGCATTTCTTAGCTATAGCCTTTCGGGAGTTTGCTTTTCGTGTAATTAAGTGGCGCATCACCGATCGAGGAATGCATTCCAAAGCTAAACTAGCTGTATGCTCAGATGCATATGGCGTGTCATCGCGTTTACCTTGGTGGAACGTAGAGTCGGTCGGCGCCATGCGAGGCGGAGCGGAAACATTGTACTTCGGCGCCACGCACAATCCAAGCCGACCTGTTGCACGTCGGCGCTGCATATTCTGGCGCCGAACAAAGGCCAGATATAGAAATAGTTCACACGGGGGGCCATTTGTCGAATTAGTTCGAGAGAGGGGCCAGATTAGGAAAAAAATACCCGTTTTTCACTTTCCGGTTTTACCCCTCATGGCTAGACTGATCTAGAAAATAATTACACCCTTTGCCACCGCTAAGTTAGACTTACCGGTTGGTAACGCACAGGACGACGCCTACCTCGACCGCGCGCCGTCGGAGACGCCGCCTCCCTTTCCGTCAGGGGGCAAGGGGATGCGGCCGGCTGTGTAGCCGTTCCCAGACCGGCATGGTCTCTCCCTACCTCCATCCCACGCACGCCTTCCCCCGTTCTCCACGCCCGTCTGGTCTCCTTGCCACATCCCGCACCCCTTTACCCAACTCCTCTGCGCCGATTTGGTCAGGACCGCCTGCTGCGGCGCCGGAGACCTGAGGACAAACGGTTGCGGGTGCCTGTTAAAAGGAGCTGAGCACGCTTAAGCGGAGGACGTGAGGAAAGGGGTGTTTGCCTGAGCTCACGGGGTCGGTAGTGGCCACAACTAATTATTCCACGGTTCCTCTCCTCTGTACTGCACACGCGGTCACGCCCTGCTGGTTCGTTGTCCGCCTCGCCTATCTCTTCGTCATGGCCGTCCTAAACATGAGATTTCCCACAATTCAGGCCAAGGTTCAACCTAGCGTCTCACCTATCTCTTTCTTCTCCAACCTTATAATCTCTCCAGATTTCAAGTTCCAAACACGCTGCTACTGCATCTTTTTGTGTCAATTAGTGAATCAATCTCACGATTATTCACACAGAGGAGAAGGTGTACTGACGACAGTTTGAAGCAGACTGGTCGGTCGCCTTCGCTAGGCAGGCTGGTAGCAGATGGCGCACTAGGAAAATTTAGTTTCATTTGGTTCTTCCCTTTTCTGCTTGCAACATGAATGAATAGACACTGGCGGTTCAAGTCGTTCGAGGGTGGACAAATCAATACCAAATTACCAATACTGACAAGTTAAATTATGTCTGGGGCAAACGTTTCTGTTCCTATGGATCTCTGCTCTATATACACACACTCCAACTATCTTATACAAAGTATGAAAATTATATGAAATATAGTGGATCTTCCGTTCTTTGCTGAATGTGCTTAATTGTTCGAGAGTTGACGGTGAGTTGTGGCGTCCTGAAAGCTTCATCAAGAAGCTTAATCTTAGTGTGTCTTAATTATGTACTTTGACTAGCTTCTGTTGCTTAAAGGCTTATTTGGAGTGTGCTAATCCTCAGTTTTTGTTGGCTTGGTCTGCTCACGACGATTGATGAGTTTGCATTAGCTAGCTCAATTTTTATTTATTTTAACCAAAATCAATTTGCTATTTATATAAAATGTTGATGATACGACCTTCGCCTTTTCGTGCAGACTACCAGGAACTTGCTCTTGCCTTCTTTTTTGGAATTTCTGAAAAATAACAAGTACCTTGATTAAATGATCAAACTCAGTATGTACCTACAATTTCTTTTCATGCAGTACATTGTTTCAACCATATTTGGATATTAAATTTTCTAATTCCCCATAGCAACGCACGGGCACTCTGCTAGTCATATTTTAAAATTTCAAGAAAACCTGAAAAGACACTGGATGTAAACGTTGTTGTATTATACCTCCAATATGCGAAATCTCAAATCAAAATATTTCATATTCCGAACTACACAAAAAACACAACATCTGAGATCTGACAGATTTGGAATAGTTGATTTTTTTTTGTGCATTGTTCACTACTTTCAAATGTCAGACTTTGTTATTTTTGTGCAGCTTAAAATACAAGATATTTCTAGTTGAGACCTAACACACGTTGGTAGAATACAATATTATTTACATCCAGTTTTTTTTAGTTTTTTTAACATCAAAATATGATCTTCAAAATAAAGGGTTGCCTGAAGCCCGAGCTCCATTTATCCACTCTCGAGGGATGGCAGCATGAGCACGATATAAATTATTACATTTTATTTTGGTTCCTCCACTATGGCCAAATGTTGTATCGGTCCTTAAACCGCAAAACAAGTGTAGTGACCCAGCACACCACTGCATATTGTAGTGTACAAGTCGTTGACATAACACTCACGGAAGGACCATTCTGTAAATATTACATCCTTCAGAGTAGTAAAACAGAAACATAGTCGGTCCAAGGTAACACTATAGGATTACAACACTATTCAGTACAAAATCTCAAGAACCTCCTTTACAAACAGAAGTAGGTTTCGTGCCAATAAAACTCCCAAAAGATCCAAGTCGTAGTACTAAGCTGGATATCAGCTCTACCTCTAAATCCTGATCCACTACTGTTGTTGTCACAGACCTAATCTATCCATCTGGAATATCTTTGTCTAGAGTTGTGCTCCTCCTTCCAAATATTCATTGTCTTCTCCATAGCCATTGTTGTCTTCATGTCCACCATTGCACTATTGTCGTCACTCATCCGTTGGCAAAGTAGAGGTTGCCTCCTTCAGGCTCCGCCAGGTTGATTTGACTCCTTGTCGAAGATCTCACAACATCGTTATGGATTTCTGTCCTTCCTCTGCTGTCTCCAATAATCTAAGCAGAGGTCAACAGAGGAAAGGGTGAGCAACACGAGCGTTACTTAGCAAGTTCATATAACAGGAATAAGGTGTTTTATGCACTAGCTACCATCCATATCAAAAGGTCATGGATGAACATGCATATCTTTGTAAAACATTTTTAGGAAAAGATTCATTTTATCTTCAGAAAACTATGCCCGTCATCCATTCACACGTGCTAGGGATTCATGGAGCCACCTTTCCTGCAGCGTTCGCAGCTCCTTCCCGGAACATGGAGTAACATGTCACACTTTTTTACACTCTGCAGAGGTGCGTTGCTTTACCCATAAGAGATCAAGATCATGTTGCACAACCAGGCGTACTTTCCTGTCCACACTTCCTATGGTGTGGGGCCAGATTGTTGATCCAAGCCATTCGCCGTGCTTCTCCAACAACCCCGCATGCCCACCCTTTTGTAGATTTGTCCTCCCCTTTATCTTATGGTAGACCGAACCGGACCCAAGGTCCTCCCACCTATACCATATAGATAGACCTATCCAGACAACCCCTACAATCCATCATAGACACCAGAAACTGTGGGAATTAAGGGATCCCACCCATGTGCATGTAGTCTCGCAAGACCTACAGCCTACGGAACTGGCTGTCCGTTGACATGCGAAAGGGAAAAGGTCACAGATGACTTCCCCGTCCCATTCCAAGTCTTATGGTTAACGCGTAATCTACGGCGCAAGAACACTGACGTCATTGGTTATTAAGTTCTAGGTAATACTTTCCCGTGCAAATGGAACCTCCACCAACCACATCATTCCATGGTTCCATCTGTCAGCCAACAATATATATATAGCAATTTACATCATTCGAAAATATGTTTTCCTTTTTATGCAATGATAAACCATAGTATTTTGCATTTATTTTGCTAAACATAATCAAGTTGGATATGAGCAAGAGTGAACTTTCCTTGGATAGATATAGCAGTTCAAACCCTTCGGGGTTCTAGGGTTTGCGGCAAAACCCGATTTCTGAAAATAACAATGTAATACCAATAAGGACTACAGAAAACTCTGGCAAGATGCTATTATGCATAAATATGAGATGCATCGCAAAATACCCCCAATCATACCCTAAGCTTTACTAGGTAAGCTTTGCCTTAAGCGATACTACGATAACATCGTATTAACTTGACTTAGGTTATGTTATCATACCCTAATTAAATCATTTTTTGAAGTTTAAACATGTGAAGAAATTTAAATGAAGTTGAAATGCATCCAAAATAGCATTTCAAATTAACTCCATAATTAAATTAATAAGTAATTTGTTGTTTTAATTTTAGAATTATACAAATTTAGTCAAACAAGTATTTTATTTATACAAACAAATATATTTTATTTTTCTAATCATTTTGGTATATTATTTGAATTATTCTAATTTCATATGAAATTTTTATGAATTTCCAAAGTTTATGCAATTTAAAATATTTTTGGAATTATTTTCTTATAAATTTTTGATTTATGAAATGACCAAAATGCCCCTGGTCCAATCTGGTTGAACCAAGTCTAAACCTGAGCCTGGCTCGGGTCGAACGACCGATCGAGCCAGTCATCTCTCCCCTCGCTCTCTCTCTTTCACGCTCGCTCCCGCGCCTCTGGTCGCCGCCGCCGTCGCCCCTTTAATCCGGCGAGGTCCGGCGACTTCCGCCGCCGTGCCGTGGCGCAAAGGATCGCCCTTGCGGCGCTCCTCGGCCCCAACCGCTTCGATTTGAGTTTCTTCTCCTCGTGTGGCCGTGCGCAACCTCAAATTCTAGGGTTAGGGTTCGGTAGCAGCGCGACGTTGCCGTGCTCCTGGCCCTTGCTGCTTCGCCATGGCTGGTGTGGAGATCACTCCCGTGCCGTCGTGGTGATGGTGTGGTACTCGCTTCTCCCCTGGCCCTCCTCCATTGACCACACGGGCACTGCCCCGTCGTCATGGCGTTACGGCCTGGGGCGCTGGTAAGCTCCTTTCCTCTCCTCTCTCTTCTTCTTTTTCACTGTCCTGGCCTTCGTGCCATGCTCTGTGTTACTAAGCAGCTAGTAGTAATTTTTAGAGTTTATGTTGTTTAGGTGATGAGCTGCTCAGATGCTCCTGTGGTGTTCTCTGGATGTACCTCTAGTGCTCTTGTGCCATTAGCTAAAGATGAAGTAGCTAGTGGCTTTGGATGTGAGCTTGATCCTATGCTTCTATCAGTGGTTCTGTCCAAATGATGCTATTCTGAACCTTAGGTTCAGAAATATGCTTCTGATGATTTGTCCCTTTGATATGATGCTCTATTAGTGCCCTGTGCAATTAAATCTCAATTTCTCGAGCTAAATAATTTAGTATAGCTTGCTATGATGCCTCCTTTGAGTTACACAGAAGCAATCTGATGATTTTAGCTTAGGGAAATTTGCTTTTACTTTTCAGTGGTGTTGTTAGTGCACAGATATGCTTGTGGTGCCTCTCCCTTTGTGGGTTTTGCGCCCAACATCTGATTATTGAAGTTGTGCTTCAATAAGATCTAAATCCAAGCAATATTTGCTTGTATGCTTTTGCTTTCCTGTGTGGATTTAATTCCCCTTGTCTATGATGCACAGGCTGAGGCTCAATTTATTAAGAAGAGATGTTGTGCTTGGTTCTTTTTACTCCCCTGTGATGATTTAGCATAGCACTTCTATGCTAGACTGAGGGAAAACACTCCACCACACCCATGTGTATCTAGCAGATCATATTGCTAGAGAAATAAAGGATCGACCTGTTATCAGGTGTGATGGTGGTGTTGTTGTGTTGCTTGTGGCTCCTCTGGTTGCTTGATCTACTGATCTTGTGGATCTCCTCCTCGTTCACCTTGCTGGCCTGCTCCTCCAGCTCCAGCTTGCTCTTTTCCTAGGTTCTGGCCTTCCCTCCATGCTCCAGCTTGGCCTCGTGCTTCAATCCCATCTTGTTCTTGCTTTTGGCAAGGATCCAGTGGTGGATTTATTTGGTATGAGTGATTTGTGATGATCTGAGTTCAAATCAGAGATGAACTCGAGTTGTGCTTGAGTGTGTGTGAAGATGAGCTATGCTCCTTGCTTGCTTCGACTTCCCCTTGCTCTTATCCTTCCCAGGTATGTGGGAAGTGATTGTGATGCTTTCTTGCTTGGCTCCCAGGTTCTGTTAACCTGGAGCTTCGGCTGGTTGATCTTATCCCTGTGTGATACATTTCTTTTGCATGCCAAGTGGATTTCTGTGACAGTCCAGCCAATGAGGGTGTCCTGAGGCTAAATGTGGTGATTTAAGAACAGATACTATACTTAGTCGCCTAATTAAACTCGATGATGAAAATAGCAATATATCTTATTGCTAGACTGAGAGTAATATTTACCCCTAACCCCTCTTTGTATATTCTTTGTTTCTTATTTGTTTTGCAGGAAAACAATATTGGATTAAAGATCAAAAAGAAGAAAAAAGGACTACAAGACATTTTAGTTTAGGAACAATTGTAATATTCCTTTTTGTATTTCAATTTGTTGTAATTCAATTTTAAAGACAGTGTATTATTGTAATTATTCAATAAAGTTATTTGTTTGTCTTTGCAAGAATTCAATAAGTTGTAATATTTATTTTAAAGATTTGAATCGTTCAAACATTTATAAACTCGTTTACTTAATTATTGTTTTTGTTACTTAATTGTTTTAATTTGAATTACTTTACAAATTCAAATTATTTGAATATTCAAATTGGATTCAAAATTTCCCACAACCAATAAATTACCCAGAAGTCATGTCGAAATTTATTTGCATTCACCTAAGATGAACTAAACCTAATTCATTAAGATGAATGAACTCTGATCACTTAGGGTTTTAATTTGCGAAAAATTTATTCAGGATTTTCAAATGCATGCATGCAGATGCACACATTCCTATTTCTACCCCTTCGTTAACTCCTAAATGCTGGGATATTACAGTCTTTCCCCCTTAACAAAAACTTCGTCCCGAAGTTATAACGTGTATACCTGAAGAGTCCTGGATAGACTTGCCTCAAGTCCTCCCCTTTCTCCCAGGTAGCTTTTCGTTTAGGATGATGCTTCCATTGAACTTTGAAGTACTTAATTGCTCTATTTCCGAGTCTTTTCCAGTTTTTCGCTAAGATCCGAGCTGGTTCTTCAATGTAAGTTAAGTCTGCCTGTAATTCCAGTTCCAACATCATTTGCCTCGCCCTTGTGGTGAAGACAACCAATTACTCCTTGCAAAGTTTTCTTTTAGTGAGTTATAGAAGAATGTATGTATATTTTATTCCATCAATCTGCCTTATGCATATAAAAGAATATGTTAACAAGATGACCAGTCTTGTTACCAAACAACTTTTATTTCAAGTGGCTGTTACGTACTAGATTATCTGACCTTCTATTTATTTGTATATGACACTCAATTATTTAAGCATACAAAAGTGATTTGTTAACAAGGTAATTAGGCTTGTTACCAAACTACTTCTATATAACACAAACACCGAAATATCACACTATTACTAGAGAAGTTAATAAGATTAGATTTTTGGTATAGGAGTTTCCAAATACTGGTGATGGACTGGCATAGTGCTTCTATGCATATCTAAGAAATCCTTCTGTATAATCTTCTTGTTGAACTTCCTCCTTTCTGGTGTTGCCTTCTCTTGTAGAATGAATTTGAGAAGATTGGAAGATAAGAAGATAAGATAGTCTTGATAGGATAAGTAGATCTCGATTAAGATTAAGTTTAGTCTTTTATCCACCTTCCATATACTCCTTCTTTTCCTTTCTTTAAGATATGTACTTATTCAATTAATGATGTAAGTCATACTCATCATTTGATTTATAGTTTCTTGTATTATTCACTTATAACCAAATGTTTGAGAATTTAGATATGACAAGATTTTGAAGTTTATAGCACTCATGTTGATGACTAAGTCTAATCCACCAACATCAGCGAAACCTCGGTGTAAGTTTCACAAGTTGGATTCCAAGTTTTTAGTTACTCGTCAAACTAACGGCATTCTCAACTGGCCTTTCGAGTGGTGGTTGATCACTCTATGACTTCGTCGAAAAAGTTTTTATTTTCCCCGGATTTTTAGATGCATGCTATGCAAATGCACATATTATTTTAGCCCCTTTCTACTTTCTGAACTACGGGTATTACATATTGTTCCCCTTAGAATTTGCTAGGGCGCTTCCTTTCGTCTGACCTTTTGTTAGTCGATCTTCATCTAGTTGTATCCATTCAGTCTTAAGTAACAACTAGATCTTTTCTGCTGAATAGAGCTGCTCTCTCTATGCCCTTTGTGCTCAAACTTCCAACCTGTATACCTATGGTCTCTCAAAGAATACTGGGTACTATCACTGTAACACCCCGGCCACCCTCGGGCCGGGCCTGTCACCCCTGGTAGCTCTCTAGGATCTCCAGACTGGCCCCATAGATCAACACTTGTCTTTTCTGCGCACCCGGGAACCAGTTCCCGGTCGGTCACCCATCCTTGGAGTGCTCCGGGCCAAGCACGCTTAACCTCGGAGTTCCTTCCAGATGAGCTTCCGGAAAAGAAGTTGCAACTTATTGATATGAGTATTCTATCAATCCTGTTAAGCCCTGAGCCAGGATCTCACAATCACCAGGTTGTGATTCCCGAGACATTCTCCGGTTCAGAGATATCATTCCTACATCCAATAGCTTCCCGAAGAGCAATTGGTAAGTCCACCACTATGAACAACCAATAAGATCTCCCGGTACATTGAATATTCACTCGGACTAGCATTCCAGTTTTCTCACCTAGGGTCTTGAGAAAAGACTATTGCAAAACTAGTTGCAATTGGTGACAACTAACTCTAAACTGAAATAGGTTGTTGTGCATCTAGTAGAAATTCTGTTGATCTGTTATCCCTCCATGTATCTGGTACTGCAACTGATTCTTTTCAGTTAGTAAATCCGACCATGCGACTTTCCAAGCTTGTGTTGGTTCTTCATCCATATAAGTCATTGAATCTTGGATGTTAGTCCGATGGTAGTCCATTTTTTGTTATTATAATTACCTTCTGTACAGATGGTGACTCCAGTGCCTTAACATCACATGTCTCTATCAACTTCATTCTTAATAACTAAACTAACTCCTTGGACTGTCGTCAACCCATGAACTCTAGTCCCATGGTTCTGATGTGTCATTTGGAATAATGAACTTTGAAGTTGTATTCCCTTAACCTTTGTGATTCTAATATCTAGCCTTACTTGACATATCAGACCTTGTTATTGACCGCTAAGTATTGGATTGTTGCTTCATACTCCTCTATCATCAACTTCATGGCTCTTTTTATACATGCAAGTCCTACACAACTTCTTCTCAAACTTTCTCCAAATATCAGTTGTGCTTCTGGTTTTTCCAACACCCATTCCTCCAAGTTACGACAACTTCCAAGAATATATGACTACATATTGTGGCTGCTTAATCCAGCGTCTTTCAGTTCCCGCTCGATGTCTTTCGCTCTATAATCGCCGTCCTTGGGTAAAACTTTAAATTTGACTGTCCAAATCAAATATTTGTCACGACAAGACCTGGTGTTTAGGTCTTCCAACTTCATAATTCACCTACTTTAGTAAAGTTTCTCCTGTAGTTTTCCTGTCATCGTCATTAGTAAACCTTCCTTCAACTCATGATGATACACTTCTTTGAACTAACGTAGTTCCTCCATCCTTCCATAATCTGATGATATAGACCTTCCAATCTAAATATAATGTGAGTTGTGGTCCATCTCCACGTATAGCTTCTTTTACTACGATTATCTTGACTTCCTTCTCTTCATGAGCCTTCATTGTTGTTTGAAACTTCTGAGAACACGTCTCTCCCTTACACGAATCCTATCTACCTCTGGATCAGTAACATCAAGGAAAGAACTCAATGTGACAATCATGCCATTATACATCAAATTCTATCTTCATGTACCAACCTAGCCAATCGAAAATCCAATAAGATCCAATAAATCACAAATACAGTTATATCAACCATGCAACATAAGCCTGTACAATAAGTAGTACTTTGAGTAAAAACATCCCAAGTACCCAGGCTTAGATGCTATACACTACAATATAGGTATATATTACCTTATAATCCTATGCTAAAACAACTCTTTGCCTCAGTATTTACCCCAATTGTCCATTTGCAATGGAATAATCCTAGGACCAAGTAATCAAAGAGTAGTTATGGTATGGCTTGGTTTCGTATGGAACAAAACACCATGAAGATTGAATCTTTCCTCTGGCTAGAACAAATGTCTGCAGACATATCCGTAACCTTCATGTAGTTGTTGATTGCACATCATAAGTTGTACTATAGCTTCCTTCATTGTTTATGCCATCTCCTAATTTCCTTAACACTTTATACTATACTCAGGTGAATCCCCTTTGAACTGCATCATTAGGGTATTGGCACACCTTCCATAGTTGGATGTCGATGATTCTCCACTATCATCAAACATCTCCTAACTTCCTCCATCACGAACTTATGATAGGGTTCTACTTCATAGGATAGGGTTATCAATGATACCATGTAGGTAATACTGACTTAGATGTAATCTATTTGGTCTATCAACTGGTACAAGACAGTCTTAACTGGTCATACCAAGTTGAAAAGAAATAAGGTAGATGAATATTATACCTATAGAAGAATAAATAAGAATATCTACTCCAGTTGGGTAAGGAATGTATATACAAGTATGACAGTATTATTCTCAAGTGAATAACCATCGTAATTGTAAAAATATAGAGTTTAGTTAACTAGGATAAATTCCTATAGTCTTACCAACCTACAAGTCTATACAAGTATGACAGTATTATTCTCAAGTGAATAACCATCGTAATTGTAAAAATATAGAGTTTAGTTAACTAGGATAAATTCCTATAGTCTTACCAACCTACAAGTCTCCTAAAAGGGTTTTAATCCTAAGGTCGTTTCGCTCTGATACCACCTGTAGTGACCCAGCACTCCACTGCATGTTGTAGTGTACAAGTCATTGACATAACACTCACGGAAGGACCATTCCGTAAATATTACATCCTTCAGAGTAGTACAACAGAAACATAGTCGGTCCAAAGTAACACTATAGGATTACAACACTATTCAATACAAAATCTCAAGAACCTCCTTTACAAACAGAAGTAGGTCTCGTGCAAATGAAACTCCCAAAAGATCCAAGTCGTAGTACTAAGCTGGATATCAGCTCTACCTCTAACTCATGATCCACTACTGCTGTTGTCACATGCCTAATCTATCCATCTGGAATATCTTTGTCTGGAGTTGTGCTCCTCCTTCCAAATATTCATTGTCTTCTCCATAGCCATTGCTGTCGTCGTGTCCACCATTGCACTGTTGTCGCCACTCATACGTTGGCAAAGTAGAGGTTGACTCCTTCAGGCTCCGCCAGGTTGATTTGACTCCTTGTCGAAGATCTCACCAACATCGTTATAGATTCCTGTCCTTCCTCTGCTGTCTCCAATAATCTAAGCAGGGGTCAATGGAGGAAAGGGTGAGCAACACGAGCGTTACTCAGCAAGTTCATATAACAGGAATAAGGTGTTTTATGCACTAGCTACCATCCAAACCAAAAGGTCATGGATGAACATGCATATCTTTGTAAAACATTTTTAGGAAAAGATTCATTTCATCTTCAGAAAACTATGCCCGTCATCCATTCACAGGTGCTAGGGCTTCATGGAGCCACCTTTCCTGCAGCGTTCACAGCTCCTTCCCGAAACAGGGAGTAACATGTCACACTTTTTTTACACTCTGCAGAGGTGCGTTGCTTTACCCATAAGAGATCAAGATCATGTTGCACAACCAGGCGTACTTTCTTGTCCACACTTCCTATGGTGTGGGGCCCGATTGTTGATCCAAGCCATTCGCCGTGCTTCTCCAACAACCCCGCATGCCCACCCTTTTGTAGGTTTGTCCTCCCCTTTATCTTATGGTAGACCGAACTGGACCCAAGGTCCTCCCACCAATACCATACAGATAGACCGTTCCAGACAACCCCTACAATCCATCATAGACACCAGAAACCGTGGGAATTAAGGGATCCCACCCATGTGCATGTAGTCTCGCAAGACCTACAGCCTACGGAACTGGCTGTCCGTTGACATGTGAAAGGGAAAAGGTCACAGATGACTTCCCCGTCCCATTCCAAGTCTTATGGTTAATGCGTAATCTACGGCGCAAGAACACTGACGGCATTGGTTATTAAGTCCTAGGTAATACTTTCCCGTGCAAATGGAACCTCCACCAACCACATCATTCCACGGTTCCATATGCCAGCCAACAATATATATATAGCAATTCACATCATTCGAAAATATGTTTTCCTTTTTATGCAATGATAAACCATAGTATTTTGCATTTACTTTGATAAACATAATAAAGTTGGACATGAGCAAGAGTGAACTTGCATTGGATAGATATAGCAGTTCAAACCCTTCGGGGTTCTAGGGTTTGCGGCAAAACCCTAAATTCTGAAAATAGCAATGTAATCCCGATAAAGACTACAGAAAACTCTGGCAAGATGCTATTATGCATAAATATGAGATGCATCGCAAAATACCCCCAATCATACCCCAAGCTTTACTAGGTAAGCTTCGTCTTAAACGATACTACGATAACATCGTATTAACTTGACTTAGGTTCTGTTATCCCCATTAGGTGATGTTATTTGTGCTTAAGTTGATAATAAGTTGGGATTAGTGAATGTTCAAGATTTTGGAATTTGATTTGATTACTTGGTGATTTGAGAATCCTAGTTCTTCAAAACTTTAGTGTGTTTCACTTTTATATAAATGATGAAGTATTATCAAATACTAAGAACAATCACTAATAAGTTCGTCTTTTATTTAAGTATCACACTTAAAATAAAATAAGTAAAGTAACCTCCTTTTATACTACAATCCTTAGTTTTAGAATATGGATTTAAATGAATAAGATTATAACACAAAACTGATTCAATTATTAAAGATAACAAGAAAAGTTATCAAATTTTATTAAATAGAGATTTCACTTTATAACATAAGCGGCACTTGGATGATTCATTAAAGATTATATTATAATAGCATAACCATTTTGTAAGTTTTTAGAGTATTTAATTATTCTTTAATAATTATTTTACTTATGGAAAATATTATTTTAATTATCCATTTTGAATTCCTAACAATTTATGTCCACACAATATGAATGATTTGTCATAATTAAATCATTTTTTGAAGTTTAAACATGTGAAGAAATTTAAATGAAGTTAAAATGCATCCAAAATAGCATTTCAAATTAACTCCATAATTAAATTAATAAGTAATTTGTTGTTTTAATTTTAGAATGATACAAATTTAGTCAAACAAGTATTTTATTTATACAAACAAATAGATTTTATTTTTCTAATCATTTTGGTATATTATTTGAATTATTCTAATTTAATATGATTTTTTTATGAATTTCCAAAGTTTATGCAATTTAAAATATTTTTGGAATTATTTTCTTATAAATTTTTGATTTATGAAATGACCAAAATGCCCCTGGTCCAATCTGGTTGAACCAAGTCTAAACCTGAGCCTGGCTCGGGTCGAACGACCGATCGAGCCAGTCATCTCTCCCCTCGCTCTCTCTCTTTCATGCTCGCTCCCGCGCCTCTGGTCGCCGCCGCCGTCACCCCTTTAATCCGGCGAGATTCGGCGACTTCCGCCGCCGTGCCGTGGCGCAAACGATTGCCCTTGCGGTGCTCCTCGGCCCCAACCGCTTCGATTTAAGTTTCTTCTCCTCGTGTGGCCGTGCACAACCTCTAATTCTAGGGTTAGGGTTTGGTAGCAGCGCGACGTTGCCGTGCTCCCGGTCCTTGCTGCTCCGCCGTGGCTGGTGTGGAGATCACTCCCGTGCCGCCGTGGTGATGGTGTGGTACTCGCTTCTCCCCTGGCCCTCCTCCATTGACCACACGGGCAGTGCCCCGTCGTCATGGCGTTACGGCCTGGGGCGCTGGTAAGCTCCTTTCCTCTCCTCTCTCTTCTTCTTCTTCCCTGTCCTGGCCTTCGTGCCATGCTCTGTGTTACTAAGCAGCTAGTAGTAATTTTTAGAGTTTATTTTTTTAGGTGATGAGCTGCTCAGATGCTCCCGTGGTGTTCTCTGGATGTACCTCCAGTGCTCTTGTGCCATTTGCTAAAGATGATGTAGCTAGTGGCTTTGGATGTGAGCTTGATCCTATGCTTCTATCAGTGGTTCTGTCCAAATGATGCTATTCTGAACCAAATGATGCTATTCTGAACCTTAGGTTCAGAAATATGCCTCTGATGATTTGTCCCTTTGATATGATGCTCTATTAGTGCCCTGTGCAAGTAAATCTCATTTTCTCGAGCTAAATAATTTAGTATAGCTTGCTGTGATGCCTCCTTTGAGTTACATAGAAGAAATCTGATGATTTTAGCTTAGGGAAATTTGCTTTTACTTTCCAGTGGTGTTGTTAGTGCACAGATATGCTTGTGGTGCCTCTTCCTTTGTGGGTTTTGTGCCCAACATCTGATTATTGGAGTTGTGCTTCAATAAGATCTAAATCCAAGCAATATTTGCTTGTATGCTTTTGCTTTCCTGTGTGGATTTAATTCCCCTTGCCTATGATGCACAGGCTGAGGCTCAATTTATTAAGAACAGATGTTGTGCTTGGTTCTTTTTACTCCCCTGTGATGATTTAGCATAGCACTTCTATGCTAGACTGAGGTAAAACACTCCACCACACCCATGTGTATCTAGCAGATCATATTGCTAGAGAAATAAAGGATCGACCTGTTATCAGGTGTGATGGTGGTGTTGCTGTTTTGCTTGTGGCTCCTCTTGTTGCTTGATCTACTGATCTTGTGGATCTCCTCCTCGTTCACCTTGCTGGCCTGCTCCTCCAGCTCCAGCTTGCTCTTTTCCTAGCTTCTGGCCTTCCCTCCATGCTCCAGCTTGGCCTTGTGCTTCAATCCCATCTTGTTCTTGCTTTTGGCAAGGATCCAGTGGTGGATTTATTTGGTATGAGTGATTTGTGATGATCTGAGTTCAAATCAGAGATGAACTCGAGCTGTGCTTGAGTGTGTGTGAAGATGAGCTATGCTCCTTGCTTGCTACAACTTCCCCTTGCTCTTATCCTTCCCAGGCGTGTGTTCACTGTGCTGGTGACAGCACAGGTATGTGGGAAGTGATTGTGCTGCTTTCTTGCTTGGCTCTCAGGTTCTGTTAACCTGGAGCTTCGGCGGGTTGATCTTATCCCTGTGTGATACATTTCTTTTGCATGCCAAGTGGATTTCTGTGACAGTCCAGCCAATGAGGGTGTCCTGAGGCTAAATGTGGCGATTTAAGAACAGATACTATACTTAGTCGCCTAATTAAACTCGATGATGCAAATAGCAATATATCTTATTGCTAGACTGAGAGTAATACTAACCCCTAACCCCTCTTTGTATATTCTTTGTTTCTTATTTGTTTTGCAGGAAAACAATATTGGATTAAAGATCAAAAAGAAGAAAAAAGGACTACAAGACATTTTAGTTTAGGAACAATTGTAATATTCCTTTTTGTATTTCAATTTGTTGTAATTCAATTTTAAAGACAGTGTATTATTGTAATTATTCAATAAAGTTATTTGTTTGTCTTTGCAAGAATTCAATAAGTTGTAATATTTATTGTAAAGATTTGAATCATTCAAACATTTATAAACTCATTTACTTAATTATTGTTTTTGTTACTTAATTGTTTTAATTTGAATTACTTTACAAATTCAAATTATTTGAATATTCAAATTGGATTCAAAATTTCCCACAACCAATAAATTACCCAGAAGTCATGTCGAAATTTATTTGCATTCACCTAAGATGAACTAAACCTAATTCATTAAGATGAATGAACTCTGATCACTTAGGGTTTTAATTTGCGAAAAATTTATTCAGGATTTTTAAATGCATGCATGCAGATGCACACATTCCTATTTCTACCCTTTGTTAACTCCTAAATACTGGGATATTACAACAAGATAGACACCACTCTCGAAATTTATAACGAGAAAGAGTTGGTCCCTCACTCAGACTCAACCCGTTTGATGAATGGCATGGTTTGCGCCCGTGGTTTCTCATCAACGCACACCAAAGAAAAATATGATAATTATGAAACAAATAAGAAATAAAATGGAAAATCAATTAAAACTGATAATTAGGAAACAAATATGAAATAAAATGGAAAATCAATTAGAAATCTGGAAATTTGAGAAAATCGAAATTTGAAAATAGCAATTAATCCTGTAATTGCATAAATAGAAGTAAATAAGAGATACATTTTATTCTTTGTTTTTTCATGATAGTTTTGGTTATCATATTTCTTTTCCGAAATTGTATTTACCTAACTTTATTGGCTTTTAACTTGATTTTAAAACAATTGTGTAAATATAAAAATTATATCTATTTTGTAAAATGTATAAATATTAACAATAACAGATTTGCACTATCCTTTATAATGATTTTAGGTTTTGTGTTTACTGGTCGCCGTCGTATGAAACTGCGCCACATCATCAACTAAAAGCTTTCCACTGTGGCAAAGGACCAAACTATCGAATTTTACAAGTTCTGGGTTAAGTTTGTCTAATTCTCTAGATCTCATGAACTAAAGTTAAACTTGACCAATAATAAGGACGCAAATACTAGTTGTTCAACTACTTTGAATCCTAAAATTAGATCAGAAGGATATAAATGCAAGTACACAACTGTCTCCCGGTCGCACACGTCTTGTCTAGAAGGAGGATAAATCCACTAATCTCATACATGTTAATTCACGGCGACGCGCCCGACGTACATTTGCCTGGCGTAGCCGGCTTAACAGAAGCATTTTCCTTTTGAAATACATTTGAAAAACCGAAAGCATGCATATGCTTCCGGTTTCCAAAACGGCACCTCCAATATTTCTTTCCTATAATGATTTTAGTTTTTCTGTTTAATGGGTTGCCATTGTAAGAAACCATCGCGACGTCATAAGCTAAACTGATTCCACCATGGCGAAGGAAAAAATCTATCCAATTTTACAAATTGCGGGTTCAATTTGTCTAATTCTCTAGAGCTCATGAACTAAAGTTACACTTGGCTATAAATAAAGAATAAAAAATAACTTTATTCATGCATAATAAGGGTGTAAGTGTATTTTAAAATCCGATTAGAAGGATAAAAAGTCCAAGTACATGTGTAAATTTGCAGCGACAGGATTCGGCCCTGGCTCGTACTACACCGATCCGGACTCGTCATTCAGATGGGAGTTCGGTCGATGTTAGACTAGCCATAGTGGGAGTAATATAGGTAGTATCATGCATGCTACGTTGATAAAAAGATGACGTGTCACTGCAGTTAATGAGGAGAGAGATGGTAGTGGTATCATAAGTAGATACCGTAACATAACGGATTCCAAGACAAGATGTGTGTGCAACCTAATAAATACACTACTATATGATACCACAAATATGTTACTACCAATTATGTAACTAGTAACATAGACATGATAATAGTATATGATACTCCCCACTATGGCTAGTCTTATTGAAGAGTCGATGGGACCCGCTGCACCACCTTTCTCGTTGACCAGTATTAGTGCGAGCGGCATTGAATGTGCATGGTAGACTTCGTAGCAAGGTCACTCCCTTTTCCGGCCGTGTCGCCATCGCAGCCGCCAACAATCAACCAACTCCAAATGCAAAAAAAAAAAAAAACAATCAACCAACTCCTGCTAGAATTATGCAGCGAAAAACAAATGCGAGATCGATCGGTACAGTAATAAGCTCGCCATCATGCAAGCTAAGCATGAAAGTTTAGTTACGATTTTGAGTTCTTATAATTTTCCTTCCTTGTCCTTTTGTTAAACTGATGAGAGGTGACAATTCAGTTGGCCGGCGGATTATTGTTGGTTTGGCTAAAATTTCATTACTGTCTTCTGTTACGTGAAGTGACAAAACTGAGCCGTACGTGTTTTACACCGCCAGAACAGCTTGCATGAATTCAGCTAATTAAGCTGGTGTTGCACTGGAGCTGCAGTTGACAATGGCGGCCAAGGATTTTAATTAGACTTGACCGCCATTGATTGCTCATGCATGTCGCCGCCAACCATGAACAATTTCTTTTTTTTTGCGAGGAAAAGTACAGAACATCAACTAAGAAACTGCCCAGAAAACAAAGAAATTACAACGAGATCCCTCTGAACAGTGGCTTCGTCTTCACCGAGAAGAAAACTGCGCCGGCGAAACCTGCCGCGAAACCTCCATGGCCTTGAACTGGGAGGCTCCCCATCACGAGCAGGAAGACGAACACTCCTCGGTGCCGAAGCACCTCCACTCTTCACGATGGTCAACGCCGCCATCTTGGTCATCTGCACCGCACCCTTCAAGTCGTCAACCGCCAGATCCGCCATCCCTCGGACTCCGGCGAAGGGGATGACCTCCCGAGCGCTCCGAGGAGCCGCAGACGAGGTCGGAGCAGCAGATACGCGGCGAAGCTCCACCGGAGCCGCACCAACAGAGAGGTAGTCCGCCGCCACCAAAAGGCACGCCAACGCCGCCGCTACCACTCCAGCGCCGCCAGCCGCCACACCACCACGCACACCTAATCTACATAGCACGAATCCGGGGATCCCCCGTCCTCCCGTCGCCGAAGCGGCCGCCGGAGGGCGAGGGATCCGGCGAATCGCCGGCTCGGAGCTGATGCGCGCGATGTCGCTCAAAGAATCGCCCGCGATTTACTGTAGATGGGGAACGGGCGAGAGGTCCAAGCTCTCTCAGTAATTTTACAATACCACTATGCTAGTACCGCTCCTGATTTTGTCGTGTCATTGATGATAGGTACACAAATAACGGGGGAACAGGAGAGCCACTTTGCAGTGCAACAGCTTAACCTAACATGTGCTACATCACATGCACGTTCTACAGTACACGCATTATCATCGTCTCGCCACATACAAGCAGCAGGTAACAGCCATGCGAGATGTGGTAGAAGTGTGGTAGTAAGCAAAAGGGTGACTTACTTAATCCACCTTAGTTTTGATGACTTGCACATGCACTTTTTGTGCTAGTTCCGGCCTGTCAGAGCCAACCTAGCAATCTTACCAAATCATCTTGGCATGGTGCAAATATATTTCTCTACTCACCGTTTAGTTGAAAGCGTAATTGGTATGACGATAATTAAAGTTACTTAAAGTTATTAACTTATGTAATAGAGCACATATAGTAGACTTGATAACCCAAACCAATGTATAAAACTATGTAATAAAGCACATATAGTTAATTAACAACATAACTGAATTGCGTGACACGCCAATGAAACCACTACGCAAACATCATTTGACTATTTGAGATTGTTGTTTGACCCCGAGAGCAAGTAAACGCATGTACTCTTATTACTTTGAACTGGCAGATACCGTCTCTTTCTCTTCTAGAAGGAAACTATAAGATATTGTGCATATAAATATGTAAATTTCAATTATGTTAGCGACTTAGCGTCATACCTATTGAAAGGATTTTTTTCTCTGTATCTGCATATGAGCACGCCGCGAAGGTCCGTCTCGACACCAACTTGCTATAAATTATCGTGGCATTGTTTGACTCCCTTCTAGACTGTGACAGGCGACATGTACATACATCCATAGTTGCAATAGTTAAGCTCGATCGAGCTGCTCCAATTAATCAGATTTACATCTTGCCTTCGCCGTTCACGAAGATTAAAAGTAAGCAGAGTACACGTACGGGTACCAGTTAAGCCAATGAAATGGAAGTAGCACACAGGTCAAGGTGTGAGAGTGTGACGCCCCTGTTTAATTTCCCATGGTTTTCTAAAGGCAATAGAGATTGTCCAGTTGATGGCGCACTCATCGCAATGGTCAAGGTGAAATTTGTTATTCCCCGCAAAAAAGGTGAAAATTTGTTATTTAGCGTGGAAATATTAGTGAAAGTCCAAGTGTACACGCTGGTAAGCATGCACCCACTCTACTGTTTACTAATCCGGCCTTTGCATCAGCATGCTACATGGTAACATGGATTAGGTTGATCCTCACGTCGGCATGCAGCTCTCTGATGGTGGATTGGTGTGGAGGAATAAATCAAACATATAACCTTTTATTAGTGGAAAGCTAAAGTCTATGTAGGCTGGCATGTCCGCTACTGATCGACTCGTTAATCCTAAGTATATAAAAGTTGGAATATTTCGCGATTTGTGGGAGGCCCTGGCACTGTAGCAGCTACAGTCTGCTACGGTGTTGAACAGTGCGTCGATCCGCGCCGTCGCGCGGCGATCGGGCGGTCCGCACGTCGCCCCCATGCCATGTTTGCAAAAACGCCCCTCGAAAATCCAGCGCGTGCTCCGCGGTCCACGCCTTTACGAGGAGATGGACCTAACTGCAAATTGCAGAAAACTCAGGATCCTTCCAGCACAATCATCCGCAGATCCCCCCCCCCCCTTCTCTCTCTCGCGGCCTCGGGCGACGCCGACGAATCCGTCCGCCGCGCTCTCCCTGCTGCTGGCTCCGCCTCCCTCTCTCCTCCCCGCACCAGAGAGCCGCCGCCGTCGCCTCCGCCCCTTCCTCCCCCCAGCCCCTCCCTTCCGCCATCCCCTCTTTCCCCAAGTCGCTGCCCCGTTCCTCCTCGCTGAATCAGATCGACCGCCTACCGACGAGAAGATGCGCCGCCATGACTTGCTCGCCGGGGTGTGCGCGCGTGCGTGGTTGATTTCTAAGAATTTTTTCCCCACCAGCCAAACCAATTTGGTGCCGCTGCTCCACGCCGGCCACGGGGCTCTCCTCGCGTCCGAGGCCGGGGTCGCACGGAAACGGCCGCCACGGAGGTCGCCGTTGGCTTCCGCCGCCACAAGATCGATCCCACGCCTGAGGGCGCTGCTGCGTGCCGCTGCCCCGAGGGCACCGCCGCGGGGCCGCTTCGCGGCCAACGCCACCATGTACACCGCCGACCCCGCGCGCCTTTTCGCCGTCGCCATGGCCGTCCGCTCTGGCCGCGTGCTCCGCGTTGGCGCCTACGACTCCGTGAAGGTCCGTTCTACTCGAACCTCCTGCTGCTCCCTTGCCTTTCTGCATCGCTGCAACCGCAAGTACAAATTCCTGTCTCCTGCGTTTCGCTTAAGATTTCAGTCTATGAAATGCAGGAATTCAAGGGCTGCCACACGTATATAAGCTGATTCTCAGCGGGAATTTCTTCTCCGCCTCCGGTCGCCGGCTTCCGCGCTCGCTCCGCTCGCTTCTGACCTCACCTGCTTTCCCTCACAATTTATTCGTGCTCCTGCTGAATCCTCAAATCCCTTCCGCCGCCTTTCGCCGGATGCATGTCGATCCTTTAGCTCTGGCGCGCTCCAAGCAGCTGTAGGAGATCCAATCTCCAGTTGCATCGTCGCCCCCACTTCCAGTGACCTTCTCTCAACAGGAAAGCATCAAACGCTGCATCCTCCTGGTACAAATCCTTGACTAGAGGTAAACATCACGATTTTCTGTTCTTTCATGTCTGTCTTTCTCTCTATAATTTTCTGGAAGTCACATGCTGCAGGACGAGTTACAGTTTTAGGGAGCAGACTGCGGAGGAAAACCAGCTGGAGTGTTCTGCGTCACCTAAGTGGCACCCTGCAGTAAGCTTCCGTTCAGTACATCAAGATCAATCACTAAGGAGCCGGTTCATATTGATTCTCAACAGGAAGATTTACAAACACATGTTTTTCCATGTGACTATATTACCCAACGGAATTAGTGTATGATTCCTATGGAGCTGATTTGGATGATGTACGTTTTTCCTCCCAGATATACACTAACTCTGATATCATCTGCATGGTATATATCTCCAGCATTTAACAAAAGGTATGTTCATATTTAAATTGTACAGAACTTACAACATTCCTCAGAATCATATGTAACAGAGCGTGTAATATTTCCTTGGTAGATCTACCAGAATATTTTTATCTGTCGCCAATGCAAAATTAATTTAATAAGAATATTCCATACTTGAGTCATACGGGATTCTATTTAGATGTTGAAAAGGGATCCACATCTATGTCATCTTAATATTAGATTTTCCAATAAAGCTTTCTTACCAATATAGCATGGAATCCATAATTCTTAGGTTCGTTTGTAATAATTCCTTGGCCATTCCACTATTTAGGTTCAAGAGAAACAACTCCTACATAATATGATAACTTATTTTGAGCTATGATACCAGAGTGCCCTTTAGTGTTCTTTATATCCTTTAAAAAAAAATTCAATGCTGTGTGATATGTACACTGATAGTGGTCCATATATTGTTAGCTAAATCGCTTTTCACCAAATACTAGATTTATGTGTTCCATTGCGCTCAGCGGATAATTCTCCCTTTGCATAAATCCTCTTTAGTCATTGGTTCCTACTATTCTGCCCAAATGTTCAGGTATATCTTAAAGAATTTTATACCAAAAACTTACATATTTTTCTATGCATTTCGGAAATACCTCCACCACTGAGTGAGGCGATATTTCATTTTCAGAACACCAACCTATTTAACACAGTTACTTTTTCTTCAACTTACACAGTCGTGCATTGCGAGCAAGGTGTTCTTTCAGTGCTTAGAACTATCTATCTTCAGTTCTAAGTCATGTGTGTACGCCCGTCTCCTGTTTATATCGACCCACAACTACTCATGCTGTTTACTGAATACTTCTTACAATTGTGTGTGCATTTTTGTTTTGTGATGATTATCTACAGAGTGGCTTAGATAGTCCATCATATTTTGCCTCCTGTTGTGTGCTTCAGGAATTGACTATCTTAGTGTGCTTAGGTTAATTTTGTACTTCCACTTTTCATCCCTGCAGAATTTATGATGCCTTGGATCTTCTACTGACCTCTTGGACTCCTTTTTCATCCGTTGGTTATTCGAGTACGCCGTGTCCGAATGCCCACTTGCCAGTATTTTTTTTCCAAAAAAAAAGAACTGACGAAATTTCCACAAATAACCACCGAAAAAAATATGAGAAATATATCAAAATGCTAGGTAAAAATAATAACTATTGTCGGCACAAAAACAAACATGTTTGAATAAATCAAATTGGCCGATATTTGGACAATTTTATGGAAAAATACAACCATACTATGCTCATATAACAAGTTCCCTCCGATTATAGAGCTAAATTGAATATTTAGGTCAAAATGCAAACAGATCATACCATTTCAAAATGGTTTATATTTATAAATAATATAACTTAATTCCCTCCAAATATGCAGTCAAATTCAATAAATGTTCAATTTGGTTAACATACTTCGAGGTAATTATAATGCATTTCCTCCGACTAAGAAATAAAATAAAATATTTGTTGCAAACTGGAAACATATTTTACCATTTCAATTTAGTAGTATTAAAACAATGTCAGTGCAGAGTTGGGAATTTCTGATTCTCATCTCCCTTTCTTTTTTGATTGCTTTGCCCGACGCATCTTGCAACCCATATTTATATGGAAACGACTTTCATCTACTTTCTATTTGTTTGCCCATTTGTTCAAACCTACACAGCAACAAGTCCTCTCTTATACAAAAAAAAAATCCGGACTCAAACCCTCCAACAATTATTCACAATATGTAGCACTTAAAAAACAAAAAACTACATCACATTCTCTCATCAAGGCGCGGCGTGTCGCCGCGCCGATTTAATATTTAAGAAATGCTCAACAAAAATGCTGCCTATTCATAACAAAATAAAAACATGTTTCAACCTGCAAAGATGTATGAAAATTTGTAGAGCTATTGCATTCCATACATGATTGATGAACTTTACAATAATTTAAAAAAAATCCAAATTGGAGAAATTTTACACACAAAGTAAATGCATTTCCACCAATTTTATAAAATCGAATTTAATAAATGCTCACATAATATATTTCCTCCGATTATGGAGGTACATTAAAATTTTAAAGCAAAATACTAACTTACTGCATCCTTTCATACAGATTACTGTTTACGAGTAATTTAACTAAACTCTCTCCAACTACGCATATAGCATTAATAAATGCTAAAAATAAATCAGTATTTCCACATACCCGTAATATATTCCGTCTTATTACAGTGCTAAATAATACAATTATGGCAAAATGAACTAAATTTGACCATTCCAATTTAGCTAACATGTTTACAAGCAATATAACTTAAATCTATCTAATTATGTACTTACATTTCTAAAAAAAAATGCTTGACTACATAAATATTTCGAGAAAATACAAATTTGTTCCCTCTAATTACACAATGATTTCAAATTTAATTCAAACTAAGTACATTACACAAGTTATAACTATCACATTTCCTTACAATAAATCTGAAACAACTAAAAAAATACACAAATTATCGCAAAAAATATTCTCATTAACCGCGCGGCGTGATGTTACGGAATGATTTCAAATTGAATTTAAACTAAGTATACATTACACACATTATAACTATAACCCTTCCTTATAATATATATAACACACTTAAAAAAATACACAAATTATCAAAAAAAAATCTCACTAAACGCGCGGCGTGACGCCGCGCAAAATATAACTAGTATATTTATATATGCATGGGTTTTCAAGTAATTATGTTGTAGTCAAATGCATACGCATGAAGCTGCTTAATCAAATCCTATTTCTAGTAGTACACCAAAGAAACAACCTTCAATTATTATTTGTTTCCTAGTATAAAATGCTTACCCTTTTGATTATGTACTGATCCTATGTTTCTAGACGATATGATGGACAAAGAAAAAAACCTTATTTTGTACTCCCTCCGTTCCACAATATAACATGTTCTATCTAGCTCACATGTTGGTTAGGTATAAACTCAAATGAGTGTACATACACATTAAAATATGTCCAGATACATTTAAATACATGTGAATGTGGACAAAAGGTAAAACATCTTATATTTAGGAACGGAGGGAGTACTAGTGGGAAGCTGTATTAATCTGTGTTTAGTCAACCCCTGAAATTAAGGAGGTGGACTAATTCCAGCCAAGGTGATCCATGGCACGGTCCTATCATACGCGCGCACTCATTGCTGTAGCTACGAAAGCTGCCGATTTGGCGGTACGTGTTGGACTTGCGAAGCTCACTAGTAGAGGCTGCTGGCGTTGCGCACGGGCTGGAAGCGAGGAGGCTCCCAGCAGGACTGGTTCCAAGAGGAAATAACCAGAGCAGACCAGAGCACCCGATTGGTTGTTAAACTTCATGTCAGGTCAGCGTTGCCGAGATCGTGAGGAGCTGAATAGAAAGCAACGGAGAAATTGTTTTACAAAAAGCAAAAAGGCAAGTTAGTCAGACAGAGCTTTGACTTTCTTTTGTTCGAGAAAAGACGGTGCTTTGCTAAAAAAAATCGGACAAAAAAACAGAGTCAGCCTCTCAAACTTTCACACGGATTACCGGCCTGGCTGGAACAAGAGTACGGGCCTGCTAACTCTTCTGTGTCGGGCCAGGCCATGCCGGAATCTGAAAATGGTGGTAGAGAAATTTGGGCCAGGCAGTCAAGGAAGAATGTGACACTCACGATTCGTCCTTGTGAGACAAGTCCCTCCATAAGTGTGAGACACGTGACTAATTAACCATGAAACCCTCCAAAATCAAGAAGGAATACAACTTTTTTCCCTATTTCTTCTTGTTTTTTTTGTCTCCTATGTAGTTCTTTGAAGCAGGGTACGAGAGATGGTACGTAGGTGTTAAACCAAATTAACAAATATACATTAACATATTAGATTCATGAATCAAAATTGCTAATCAGAAGTAACTTATTTCGAAACAAAGGAGCATGTAGACAAAGTAAAACGACCACTTTGGTCTCTAGTGGGAAAAGGTTAGTTGGTGACACTTGGAATCATATTTGTATGCATATCTATACTTCTTGTAAAGCAAACCCTACTACCTACTATGTATAATTATAACAGTCTATCTCTTCATGTAATATATCCACATCATTTGTTTTCCAGTTCATTGATTTTATCTTATCAACAACTTCAATTAATTTTCATGCAACATCAGTAAAGTATATTTCTTTATGTTGTCGAGCGTTCATTGGTCCAATACTCGAGCATTCCACAAGGATTAAACTGAGAGTGCATATCCCTATTAGACAACTTACTTTTTCATAATGTGTTTTAGACCTCTTACAAAATAAAGTTCCTAAAGATATTTTCATTGCAATGCACATGGATATTGTTCTAGTAATACCTACATTGAATCCCATTGAAATTGTAGCCATAACAAGGAAGACAAGAACTATCAACACCAACACCAGGAGTGAATCAAAGCAGAATGAGCATTGAACCCTTCCTTTTTCATCTTCTTCAATTTCACCGAACCCTTTTGCAAGAAGTATTTCTATTGCTCACCATTGCAGTTAGCCGATGCACATTGCTACTCCTTCCGTTTCAATTTAGATGACTTCCATTTGTACAAATGTGGATGTATCTAGACATGTTACATGTATAGATACATCCACATATAGACAAATGGAAGTTATCTAATATGGAATGGAGGGAGTAGATCGTAATATAGGCGACATCATCCATGAATCTTATGATTCGTGAGGTGAAAAAGATCAATATTGTATACTAGCTACATGTGTGGTCGTGAGGATGAGCAAAAAATGCTTGCAACTGTGGGCTGACCATTTTCAATGTATAGTGATTGGAGCTTCACGAATATTGTCGATGTCGAGGGGGATATAAGAGTTGGCGGGCTAAGAAGGTCAATTATAATTAAAGTCCCCCGCCAAAAAATTAAAGTTTGAATGATCTTTGAAATTTAAGCCTAATAATAAGGGTAATGCTTCTAGACTAGGGAGGGAAGCGGGTGAAGTAAGTCGCACATGCGGCCCATATAATCCTACAATTGTTGGGTTTGTTAGTCCTTGTTCAACAACTTAATTTGATGACATAATTGTTGACGGATGGAATATAATGTGAACGGAAATGATCTGGTAGTCACGGGAGTGTGTGCGCACCCTCCCTTTGCCAGACACCTGTCCCTAAAGTCAAACGTTAGTTAACCAAAAGTCATGTTTTCAGCACTGCTAATTATCTGACACTAGACTCCGCTGACGAAAAGCTGTGTGAGCATGCTAGATTCCTCCGCACACTTGGGTTGTGCTGGCGAACATCTGTCCGGCGACCGCGAGGACCTCGCGAACGAGTCCATCACGCTGCTCGCGAAGATTGCCGAGCAGCCGCCGGCGCGTCGGCCGTCCTCGCCAGCCCGGAGCTCGTCGCGAGCGTCGTCGACTTCCACGGCCCTTCGTGTAAGGGTTGATCTAGGTTTCGAATTGATTAACAACACATCGATCTGGATACAAGGTTTCAGCAAGGGATTGGGAAGAACAGAGAAGCAGAGAGGGTTCAGAGAAGTAAGGGGACAGGGGAGGTAGAGTCGTTTCCTTCCGTGATCCGTCTGGATGCCTTCCTTGTTGCTGGGCTCGTGTCTTTAGTAGTCACCGCTGCCAAGCCGGGCCGTGGTACTTGGGATTGGGCTTCACGGTCCGGGTTGGCCTTTGCTTGTTAACCATCGACTCGTTCTCTGCTTCGACTTGTGCTTGCTGGTCAGGTGCCGCTACGGTGGGTACCCTGACACCCCTCCCTCCTTGAAATACGGCTTGTCCCCAAGCCGTGGTTGTAGATGAACCCAGAACCTCCGAGCCACCAGGGTCCCATGGAACCTTCAGTATCTTGAGGCCATTAGAGTCCGGAGAGTCACAGTCGTCAATGTAGCTGTCGTGAGCGCGGTCGCGGATGATGGAGATTATTGTACCCCTCTCTCCTTGAAAGACCACTTGTCTCTCAAATGCCAGGGACAAGAACAGGTTAGGCCCTCCGTGGTAATAACATAAGAGGCAGTAGCTCATATTATCTTCATATAGCAACTCATTTGGGATGAAATTTGCATGAACACTAGGTGGCCACTCAATCAACATTTGCATCATAACCTGATGGTTCAGTAGGCACACCCCACATATGGCCAGAATAGATATATCCAGATCGCTGAACATGTTGCTGTGAAGTGAACAATATGCAGTGGGTGGTGGCAAAATTGGTGGCAGTTGCTTATATAACAAACACATCAGAACAAGGCCATGGGATAAAACGGAATGACCTGCATACAGCCTGTTCTCTGAATAAACCCAGTTGTGTATTCCCTCTTGAAAGAGCAATAGTTCTCTATAGTTACCATTAATTCTATGTTCCATCAGTGCTCTGCTATTGCTCTTGTAAAAGGAGTGATGTCCAGCTTGTATACCCAAATAACTAGTCTCAGTATACTTCTGTGAGGCACACCGTGTTGTCCTCGAACTGAAATTGCAGTCCCAAACAACAGCAAGAAAAACTGCGTACACTGGTCTCACATCAAGAAACTGTAATCTCCATTTATCACCCAACAATTGATAATTGATGGAATACAACAGTAGCACAGCTGCCAATATAATGTGGTTGCGAAGGTACCAGTCAGCAAGAATAATACTCATTGAAGGAACACCATCGAAGGACCTTATGGTCTGAGCATCACAGAAGAATAACCCTTGAAATTGAAACAGACAAATAGTCATGTAACGCTGGCGTTGGAAACCACTTGTTAATGCCTCTTGTTCAGACACCCAAGTCAGCATTGACAAACATAAATTATCCCGACCATTCTCAAAACATGCAAGCACTGTAGTCTCCCACCCCATCACGATTTCTAATCTCCAAAAAATCGAACCATGCAGCATATAGTTCAACCAACTCTCATTCTCATGAAACCCGCCAATTAATTTCACTTGAACCCACTTCGAGACATACATCAGTATACCATATGGCTCATGTGCTTGCACCAGGAATTTCGCCAGAAGTAAACTGGCTGAAGACGCACTTAGAATTGGTTGCCAAATTGAACATACATCACTAACTTGAATCTGACCACCAGTGAGAAAATACCCAGGCAAAGAAGTATAACAATTTGCACCAGAGAACTGATCATATGAGACACCTTGCTGTCCAGAATTCCTTAGTTGGAGCAGCCATTCATCACATAGGACATAATTCGAAGAACTCAGTACGTTCAGAACCACTGATTCCTCCAGTTCATAGCTACCACAATAATGGTCAGGCTCATAACTCAAGGCTGCAATATTCACACTTTCCAAGGAAATTGGCAATACGCAGATGGTTGCATAAGCAGTTGAAAACAGCCTTAGTTCGAAACTCCTGACAATAACCCACAAAGGAAATCCAAGAATGATGCAGAGATGCCAAACAAGAGTAGTATCGACTGACTGCACAGAATTGCCAGTTGACCACCAATATTCAGGACACAAGAGCATCTGAATGATGGGTGGGAAAGCTGTAGGCATGAGAACTGCCGGGAACTCGCCCTCTGTGGGCAGGGGCAGCAGTAGTTTGAAATCAGTGCAGAACTCATGGCCTTGAGACACCCAGCTGCAGTTTAAGATTTCTTCTGTACATGCCAACTCCCGATCATCAGCTACCTTCACACGCACAGGATTCGGTATTGTTGTGATGCCCTTCAATTTAGATTGGAGCTTCTTGTTAACAAAGGACACCGTGCTTCCCGAGTCAGCTAGTATGTGAACCTCCACTCCCTGCAACCAACCATGCAATTGAAGGATAGTACTATTGTTCTCCTTGTCCAACAACTTGTCAGATAGTGCTTGCAAAGAAACCACACAGAGTCTCGCTTTTTCTTGCTCCACTGCTATGGTCTCATCAGACATGCCCAAAGCACCAGCACCCATGAGTAGCAAAAGAAAACCAGAGATAGCCGATGCAAGGCAAACAACAGGAGTATGATTTGTATGACCTGGCTGCACACTCATTACAAGCAGAATCACTGATTCCTTCAGTTCAGAGCAACAAAAATAATGGTCAGCCTCTTCAGGACAAGAGAACCAAACTGTAACAGCACAGAAGTCTGACATTTGGAACTCGATAGCAACACAACCTTCTGCCCGGAAACAGTTAGAACTGCACTGCCGGAATGCCTTCTCGACGAACTTACTTGGAAACTCACAGCCATTGATTTCCCTGAACGATGGCCATGGCAAGGGCCGTGCCTCATCTCCATCGGCATGAACACCCACGAAAGAAGGCCATGGCATAGGACGATGTACAGCGACTTTGGTTGTGATGCACTGACTAGCACTAGGACTAAAGAGCTCACTGACACTGTACAGCTGCGGCAACTGAATCACAGGTGTGGAATCCATAGGAGCAAAAACTTCAGAAATCTCACCCATCACGGCAAGGGGTACCATTGCAACTTGGATGGTGTCGAGGACGTACTCGTTCGAAGTTGGTGGCGAGGACGCACCCAGTACAGCGGGCGGCCATTGGGTGATGAGGAAGGCATAACGTCGAACAGTTGGTGGGCGCCGAGGAACCGCCACTGATGGCTTGGTCGTCGATGGTTCCGTCACTTGCTGCTGGTGCAGCAAGCACGGAGTCGATGTCGACAGTGGCCGTGTACACCGTAGGCGCCGTCGTTGGGGCCGTTGCTGACCTCGACTCGGTGGTGTCACGAACCAGGCCTTCCATCGAGCAGGTCGTGGGCGTTGTGGTGATGAAGTCGGTGGAAGCAGGAAGGACGATCTCGGGGCCATCCTCGACGATGACCGACGACGCTGCGTCGACGGAGACGTCGTCCATGGCCCAGCCGGGGCCGAGCTCCTCCTTAGCCGGTGAGACGGTGGTGGTGGAAAATCCAGGTGAATCGGGGAGCGGCGCCTTGCCCGCCGCCTGCTGCTGGAGCGAGTTGACGGCGGACTGAAGCGCGTCGACGCGGCTCTCCAGCCGCGGACGCCATGAGTTGAGGTCGTTGGCGATCCCGTCCAACCGAGTGTCGATCCTGTCAGATCGGGCCGCCTGCCGATCCTCGGTGGCCACGAGGAGCCCCTTCAGCTGATTGAAGAGCTCCGCTTTGGAGATGTCCTCCGCGCCCATGGTTGCTTCACGTTCCTCTCGAATTTGCTTCTGCTGCGGGTCTCGATGGATGGCGAAAAAAAAATTGAAGGGTGGTAGGATGGCTCTGATACCAGGTGTAAGGGTTGATCTAGGTTTCGAATTGATTAACAACACATCGATCTGGATACAAGGTTTCAGCAATGGATTGGGAAGAACAGAGAAGCAGAGAGGGTTCAGAGAAGTAAGGGGACAGGGGAGGTAGAGTCGTTTCCTTCCGTGATCCGTCTGGATGCCTTCCTTGTTGCTGGGCTCGTGTCTTTAGTAGTCACCGCTGCCAAGCCGGGCCGTGGTACTTGGGATTGGGCTTCACGGTCCGGGTTGGCCTTTGCTTGTTAACCATCGACTCGTCCTCTGCTTCGACTTGTGCTTGCTGGTCAGGTACCGCTACGGTGGGTACCCTGACACTTCGTCGTCTCGGTCAGGATGTCCGGGCTGACCACCAGCCTCCCCCACCACTCAGAGCCTCACTGAAAATGACGCCAGACGCCATTGGCCAGGCCGGGCACGCCGCCGAGGAGCCTCGCGCTGCCCGCGGGGAGCAGACCAGCGACCGCCGCATCTGGGGACGAGAGCGAGGACTCGATCCCCACACCTCGGACATGGGCACATGCAAGAACAGTGGAAGGATTTTCGCAAAAAAAAAAAAGACAGCGGAAGGAGATAAGATGCGAGTGGAGAAAAAGGAGGAGAGAGAGTCACGAAAGGATAAGGAGAAAGCAGGGATGTGCACACTTTTGGTCTAAGAGGCCCACAACTTTTGTCAGAGAAAATGCCTTTTACGGGTCTTTGTTAGAGCATCTCCAAGCGGAGTTGCTAAACCGCCCCCAAACGTCCGGGCGGACAGCCTGGATAAGATTTGAGGTAAAAACATGCACCCAACCATGGTCTCCAAACACTCCCCATAGGTCCGGGCTGTCCGGCAACCCCCAAACCCACCCCATATGTGGGGGTGGGTTTGGGGGCGACCGGACGCGTCCGGGCAGACAACTTTTTCTTTGTTTTCTTTTCTTTTGTCCTTCATTGATCCTTCTCTCCTTCTCCACCAATCACATGCAAGTGACCTCACAATTTGGGGAGATTTTGGGGTACATGGTTGGAGGAGGCCACTTTTGGGGGCTGTCCGGTCACTGTCCGCGGACGCGTCCGGACGCGTCCGGATGCAGTTTGGGAGCCGGATTTGGGGGCTCCGCTTGGAGATGCTCTTAACTGGTTTTCCTCTTTTCCGGGACACAAACAGCTGCCGCCAAAATTAACGAAACGCAAATATCCAAGGGAACAGTCAACATAACATGTAGCGAATCCTACACGTCCAGGCGTGGATCCGACGGCAACTGGGGGTGCGCACACACACCCCTGACTAGCAAAACGTCTCTCGTGATGTGAAAATAAAAATTGTACCTGAATCATATAAATGTCATGGAGTAAAAACTATTGCATTATTTTGATTTTTAGTCTTTTCCTCTCCAATATTTGTGAATTTTCTAGGAAGATCGATGTGACAAAATATCTAAATCAAGGTAACAACACACAGAAAAATGTCACTGAATTAAAGAGCATATGCAAATATGGCGAGTTGTTGCTATACATGAGTTTATGACTGCATACAACAATCGATTTGTACAAAATGATGTGAAACTACTAACAATTATTACACACCACCAAGAATTTCAAATACATAAATGAAAGTGTACTTGTTTGGAAAAGGAAATTTAAAAAGGAAGTTCTCTACTTTATTTAGAAATCTCAAAGATGTATATGATGCAAGGTTCAAGTCTCACGGACGCAGATTTGGATTTTTATTATTTTTAAAAACAAAAAAAACCGTTGTAGGGGTTTCCTCTACCACATTCCTTTAAAATAATGTACTAAAGAGTAAACACTTATCTTTATTTTCATTGATGAGTACGTAATCATACTTTTCACCCACTCATTTGAAAAGAGCATAATATTAAGTCTCTTTTTGTTCCATTTCTGGTCTGAGCTTCTACCTTATTAATACAAGCAATTAACAATAACGGGCACCTATGCACATTGGATTAACGTACTCTATTTTAAGAGATGTTTGTGAAAAACTGAATGCACTATGTTTTACTTTATGATGAGATTAAGTTATTCATATAGCAAGCTCTCTCTTTAAGATGCTTGGATATTTTTGGAATGAAGACTTGACAAGAGACAATGTAGATGATTTTGATATTGGCAATGTCCAGTACTATATTTACAATGGCACACCTTCATGATAGGATGTTGTTATTCTCTGGCGGTCTAGTTTAACTACAGAGTACTAATAAATGGAGTTAAAATGTATGAATATAAACAAAGAGTGGAAAAAAGTAATGGAGAAACAATTAATCTAACCAGTATCAAATTTATCGTAAATACTTTTAATCTCAAGTGATCCTATAGTACATCATTCCTCTCACTAGCATAGTAAAACAGCTGAGTTAGACAACAAGCTAGATATAGTCCATGCAACAAAAGGGGATAGTAACTTTACTAGTTTTGGTGAGCGTTGTACGTTATAAGATGCACAGGGTGAGATCTTATGCGCTAAAAAAAATCTTCCTTTCATCTATCAGCATGCAAGAGTTTATGATGAACGTCTATTCCTGACAACACAACATAATTAAACATACACACATGGTAGATAAATAAATTTATTGGTACCTGGATATATTTTTCGCAAATACGACATGATTGATATGTCTTCCTATTTTTTTCAAAAGGAATACCTCTTTTTAGAAGTATGGAGTTATAACACTGATGTGAAGAAACAAATGTTGCTAATCAGATACTCTATTCAGAAAAAAAAAAAGTGGTACAATCAAAGAATCAGGAAGAAACAAGATCATAAGAGAAAGCAACAGTTGAATTCACCAAATAGTTCAAAAAACAATCAACTAGTTGCCAAGAAAAAAGTATTCTTGAAAAAAAATGTTTGGTCGGTAAGTTGGTTATCTCACGGAAGTACACCATCTTGTTAAACATAAAGCGGGTACTCTTAAAGAGTTTTCTAGAGTAGGGGGGATGGCCCCTATGTCATTATGGAGTTACAAACTGATGCGAAAGTGACCCACCACCAGGAATTTAAAATACATAAATAAAAGTGTATTTTTAAGTTATCTCGTTTTATCTACAATGTTCACAAATATACATGATGCAAATGATGTAAAGTTTCAACACCATCTTTATTTTCATTGATGACTACCTCATCATACTTTTCACCCACTCTTTTGACAAAACATAATAAGTTTTCTTTGTTGTTCCATTTTTGGTCTGAGCCTCTACTTATTAATGCAAGCAATCCACAATGGAAGGCACCTGTGCATTTAGATATCAGATGGATTCAAGTAAACTATTTAATTAAGACATGTATGTGAAAACCGAATGCACTAGGTTTTACTTTATCATGCGATTAAGTATGTTCAGATAGCAAGCTTTCTCTTTGAGATGCTTGATATTATTTGAAGGATGCAGACTTGACAAGAGACAACATAGGTGAACTTTATGTCAGCGATGTCTAGTGCCATATTTACAACAGACACACCCTCTTGATATGATGTTATTATTCTATGGTGGTCTAGTTTAGCCGCAAAGTACTAAATGAATTTAAAATATATGCATATCAACAAAGGGTGAAAAAATAAATGGAGGGAAAATTAATCTAACCAATGTTAATTTTATATTGAATATTTATTCGCAAGTGCCCTCCTGTAGTACATCATTCATGTCACTAGCATAGTAAAAACAAAGGAGTTAGGCAACAAGTTAGATATAGTTCGTGCAACACAAGGACTTAGTAAATTTACCGTTCTGGTGAATGTTTGTCCCTATAAGATGCCCAAGTGAGATTCTATCCGCTTAATAGAATTATTCATTTTATCTATTAGCATGCAATAGTTCATGTTGAACATTTAATTACAACAGAAGATAATTAAAATACATGTATGTTAGATAAATGAGTGTATGAATACATGTATGTATTTTCCTAAATAGAAATGATTGATATGTCGACCTCATTTTGTATGAAGATCTTCGCGACACTATGTAAAAATGTTGTTAATCATATATTCTATTCATAAAGAGTTTGGCAAACATTGTTGATGGGGCCCAACAAGTTGAAGGGGGCTATGACGATAATTTATACTTAAAATTCGAGTAATATCTAAAATTTAAGCCAAATAAAAAGGGTATCTTATAGAGTTTTCTAGATTAGGAGAGGGGGCTATTGCCCCCTTTGGTCAGAATGGAAGCTCCGACACTAGCTATCTACTTTTTAGCAATTATTGGCTTATTGGATTTTGCGCAACTGATTGTGACTCCATACTCCTAACATCATTAGTTTTTCTAGGTTGCTGATTCACGTTATTTGCGACTTCAATTAGTATGAATGCAACATCCCTGTGATATATTTCTGAACCTTGACGAGCAATAATTGGCCAATAGCTCAAGGATTGCATGTACATTAAATTTAGCGTGTATATTCCTATAAGACAACTTATATTTTTCATGCATTGTATATGTTTTACAGAATAAAGTTTCTAAAGAGGTTCCTGCAGCAACCAGTAATATCATTATAGCAATGCCTATATCAACTCTCATTGAAATTGTAGCCAAAGGAAAAACAACCATAACTATCAGCAACATCACCAGGAGAGCATTAGAGTATAGCGAGTATTGAAGCTCTGCTTTTTCATATTCTTTAATCGGTTATTCTAATAAAGAGACTGTCCTACAAAGAGATTCCGTCCGACAGCTCATCTTGTTCTATATAGGTGTGGAGGGGCCAATGCCTACATGCATGTGGGGAATCTTTTCATGATATGAAAATTCAAAATAGATTATCTATTAAACCGTAAATCCATTTGACATCCGTTTTCACTGCTGGTTTCGTTTCGACGAGTACTTCAAAACAAGATCTCATCCTAATATGTTTTGACAAACCCTTTTTTCGTCGCCAATTGCCAGGTTGTAATGTGTAGTTACCACTTAAATAATTCATAGTTACCAGGTAACTTGGTAACTTTTACTTTTTTTTGTCATAATCATGATCTACGTGTTCTTAGAGTGAGTATTTGATCCAACCTAGACATGTAAAGCATGGGATTATCATTACAGAAGAATTAAATTGGTGAGTAGCGCAGGTCAAAAACCACATATTAAGATGAGATCTAGTTTTAACTTGGTAAGCAACTTGACAATACCTGGTGACTAAGTGACTATAATCTGGCAATTAGGGTCGGAAAAAATTGTCAAAGCATATCAAGATGGGATCTAGTTTTGAAAATCTCACCGTAACAAACCAACCGTGAAAACGGATATGAATTTGAAATTACGGTTTAACATATAAAACATTCTATATAACGACTGCATGCATGCATGGCACATTTATCCAATTATTTCCGTGCCCACAAAAATTAATATGGGAGCATGCGCGATCCATTATTTCCATGCCCACCAAAAAGTAATCTGGGTGTGCCCTTATTAGCAGGGCCATGCTTTAATTTCTCCAGACCATTTGGACTAATTATTTTCACTTTTGGAATCAGCATATGCACCTTGTTTGCTTCTTAGAGCATCTCTAGCAGCATTTGTAAAACTCACTAGGATTTGTAAAAACTGCTTTTTTACAAATTGGGGCAAAAAAAGGAGCTCCAGCAGCATTTGTATAACTGGTCCCCACACAAAAAATTATACAAAGCTTGCTAAAATTGCACCCTCCCTTTGCATATTTGTAAAGCCAAGGGACACTTTGTATATCCGAAAAACCAACGCGGGAGAGACCAACGACCGTGCGAGGGAAAGTTCACGCCCGAGGCGCCGCCGCCGGCCACCGCCCCGCGGCCGCCCCGGCGCCGTTGCCCCATCCGCCCCCTCCCACGAGTTCCCGAGCCTCTCCGCCGCCCTGCCCCACCTTTTCCCGTCGCGTAACGCACGGCGCCGCCGAATCGAGCTCCGCCATGGCCGCGTCGCTGCCGGCCTATTCGGGCAGCTGGACGTCGTCGCCGGTGCGCCCGGCCGTCGTTCGCCGCCTCGCCCGCGACCCCGTCGTCAACGGCTCGACGTACCCGCCGCCGAATCGAGCTGCCATGGCCGCGTCGCCGCCGGTCGATTCGGCCCGGTGGAGGCCGTCGCCGGTGCCAGAGAAGCTCGGCGCGGCCCCAGGTACTCGCGGCCGTCCTTCGCCGCCCCGCCTGCGCCCCCTTGCCGCCGTGAGCGTCGGTCAAACCTCCGGGAGGAAGAAGATGTGGTTGTGTGGCTGACACAATGACCCCACATGTCATTGTGACATGGACAAAATTTTGCAATCTGGTTATACAAAGGCTGTAAAAGCAAAAAACTTGTTGGCTTTGTAAACACACACTCTCTTCTTGCTATATCAATTTTTTTACAAATCCAGCTTACAAATGCTGTTGAAGATGCTCTTATATAGGCGTGGTCACATGAAGCTTATGGTTCATGTGGTTCCAGATTAATCCCTATATACACTTATATACTAGCTACTACTTACATGTGTGGCCGTGGTCGTGGGATGAGTAAAAAAAACTTGTTGCAACCGTGCGTCGACCATTTTCTATGTACCATTAGAAATACATCTAAATTCCACGATAAAATCTCTGCATCTATATGCGGTAATGTGAAGTAATTCTTTGGGCACGATTTACCACGATTTACTGAGACTTGTGCAATCCACACACATGAGGTGGCCCCCATTCTCTTTCTTCGCGATGATTGGGTTGTATACGCATGTGGTATATTTAAGCTTTTATTACTTGCCTCGTTTGTTGATGAAGGCTCATTAGAGAGAAATCACTCTTTCTCGAACGGTCGCGTGGTTCGCGCACGCGCGCTGTTGTCTTTCTCCCATCCACTCCCATTCTCTCTTCCCACTTTTTCTCTCCCCCACACACACAAACCCATCCTTCTCCGAGACAGCGCCGACAACGCCGTTGTGCAGTCGCGGCCGGGAAGGCGCCGTCGAGACTTGACTTATTGATGGGGGTGCTCGCCGGCAACGAGGTCTTGTGTTGGGGGTTTAGAGGATGGCCGGACGGAGAGGACCGGCGGAGCAGACGATTTGAGAAGGGCGGGGCACGGAGACGGGTAGGCAGTTTGGCTGGCGGTGGCGGCGGAGTGCGTTGTTCTCTTCCTCTCGACACAGTTGTCGTTTTGCTGTGTGAAACCGCGCGAGTGGAAGCACAACCCACAGATTCGCCCTTTTGGAAGAGTCTAATGAGGGTAAAAGAGAGCTTCTTCGATAGAGGCCACTTTAATATTGGCAACGGAGAAACCACGAGTTCTGGGAGGACACTTGGTTGGGTAAATCTCCACTGAAAGATCAATATCCTCTTCTTTATAACATTGTGCAGCACAAAGATGTTTCGATCCATCATGTGCTACACAATGCGCCCCCAATGACTATGAGTTTTAGGAGGGCACTTACCGGAAACAAATGGGATATGTGGTCTCATTTAGTTCATAGGTTGACGGATATTAATTTGAATAATGTTCCTGATTCGTTCCATTGGAAACTTACTAATAATGGTGTGTTCACTGTTAAATCTATGTATGAGGATTTAATGAATGGTCATGCGAGATTTTTGCGGACTTATCTATGGAAGTTAAAGATTCCACTCAAAATTAAAAAAATTATGTGGTTCCTTAATAGAAAGATCTTGCTCACAAAAGATAATCTTGCTAAGAGGAATTGGAAAGGTAGTACTCAGTGCACCTTTTGTGGGTGTACTGAGTCAATAGAGCACTTATTCCTCTCTTGCCCCTTTGCAAAACTTGTTTGGCGTGTAGTGTTTTGTACTTACAATATTCCACACCCACCAATGTTTCAAATATGTTTGGAATTGGCTAAACGGGGTGGATCATAAGACCAAAGCTAGGATTCGTATTGGCGTTTCAGCTATTTGTTGGTCTATTTGGAATTGTAGGAACAATCTTGTTTTTAACAGGAAAGAAACTTTTCATGTCTTACAGGTTATTATATGGCGGTGCACTGGATCCAGTTATAGGCTTTCCTGTTGCCTTCGGACCAGCGGGTGCTTATGGAGGCTGGATGCACGAGACTTTTGAGGATCGCACAGGAGTTTTTCTCCCGGCATACGTGGCAGCATACTAGTCGACTTTTGTAGTTGTGCTTTACCCTTTCTTTGCTTGATTATTGAGGCCTGTCTCAATCTTTGTGATTCTGAGATGTAAACTTATACCGTACGATCAAACTTTGTAATAATGCGGCTGTGTGCATCACTCGATGCAGAGCTGAGATTAATAAAATTCCCTTTTCTAAAAAAAAAACCGCGCGAGCGGTCGCTTCGGCGTAAGCAATCGAAGTGTTCCATCGAACCACACTGTTCACAGAGCTTGTGGCCTTGTGCTATTGTGCAACGGAAATGGGCATGCAAACAAAATGAGCGAACTGGAAAGGAGGACAAACAAATGATGTAACGATACCAGCGGAAAAAAGGAAGACTGCTTATTAAGTTTCATACACCCAACTACTTCACACAAAATCTTAACTTGTCAAGAAAAGGCGGGCAATATACCATAGTAAACAATAACAACAAGAAACTAGCCAGCCCGACACACGTATACCAATTTGTTGAAGTGTTCTACATCGCTAGCTAAGCTCTCCAATCTATGCACGAAGCTACCCAGTTCATCCTTTGCTTGATCAAATTCCACCATTGACTTGTTATCTTCCGTGTTGATGGTTTTGCGTGCGATGACGGCGCCGAGAACAGCACAGCCTTGTTGCTTCGCATCTCGGAGGATGTCACCCCAATACGCTAACCACTCGAGGCTTCTAAGTCATGGCAGTCGGCCAGCCTAACAGCCTTGCAGATCTCAGAATATGCTGCCTCAAGTCTACCCTTCAGGAGCGCTTCGTGTTGTTCCTCCTGGAGACATGCAGAATCACGTTTCGATTTCAAAAAAAGTTCAGATTTTTCCTCCTCAATGCAGCGAACTGGCATTTCTTTCATCTTTTCGTCCAACGGTAATCCAAATAAGCGCATTGGATACACTATCTTCGGTAAGGCCTCAAGGTGAAGCAATCTTATGAACTCTCCGATGTCTGGCGAGAGCTTCTCTAACCTTGCCAATATCTGGTTCAGACTTTCCATGTCCTCGTCACTGCTCACAAACAGCATCTTTCTAGCACTACCAATGCCCTGCACAATACCGGACAGAGAATTCCTTGTGAAAGACAGTGCACTGACAGCTGTAGCGGGAGCAGCAGCGGAAGAAGAGGTTGCTTCACCGTGCTGCTGGTTGGCATCGACATTGCTGGTGGCTTGGGCATCCTTGGCCCTCTGTAGGAATATGGCATGGACATCATCGCCTTGTGAGGCGGCTTCCTTTAGCTTGTCCCACCACTGCAGCAGCCACGCGCTTTCAATGGTACGCTTCTCGGACACCTCGATGGCGCTGTGGATCTTGATTAGCAGCATCTCCAGCCGCTGCAGCTTCTCGCTGGTGGCTGCATCTTTACTGTACCTCTGTATCAGCCCGGAGAACACTCTACTGGTGAGCTCAACGGTCAAGGCAGAGGTCAGAGAGTTAACAACTTGTTCTGCCATGGCTCCAAGGTATTCGTGTGCGCTTTGAACCGCTAGATATTCTCACTGTTGGATGTCAAGCATGTCGTTGTACCAGGGAAAGATTTTGAGGAGACTTTAAATGGGAATGGGAATGGAATGGAAGAAGATGAGACAGGTCGTTAGCAACAAGAAAGCTGACGCTCATCGTTTGTATCGCCCTTATAACGATGGCCTGCAGTGTAAATAAAAGTTAAAGAAAGGTTTGGCCGCGTAAAGTTTGGCTGGTCGGACAACCTATGATTAGCTGCTACCATCTCATTTTTCATGCAGGCATTAGCCAAATTTTCTAAAGATTTCTGAACAAATGGTTGTCCATTCTGCGGATGGCTTTGGGGAGAGGCAGCGCCTTTGCCGGCACGTAGCGCCATGTCCTATCTACGAAAAAGCTGGCAATGAGTTGGTTGCTTGTTCTGATGATCAGATGACATACGGTTCCACACTTAAAAATAATATGGACGTGCTGTTAGTGTTGGGATGTCCAATGTTTCAGCAACTTGGTGTTGATGTGTCCGTCAAACTAATTACATGCTCTTTTATTTTCTTGGTGCTGGTCGACCTAGCTTAAGGTGACTGAAAGTGACACCAACTATGCACATATATAGTTTGTCCACTGACTCCCTAATTTAATCACTCGCTTAAGATGGCCAATCAAAACTATCCTTGATATTATTTTTATTATGAGACTGGAGGAGCTCTGGTCAGTCACGTACCTTATTTGAGACAACCATTGCACATGTGGTTGGTACCATCAACGCCTCAGTCACCATAGTGGTCGCAACAGGGCAGTGTTCAAGTTCCTGGAGGATCTCAACCGGCAGATCACCACTGGCGAGAAGCTGCAACAGCTGGAACTGCTTCCATCAGGATCCACAGCACGATTGAGGTATGAAGACAACCAAGCTGAGAAGCTCAAGGAGGCTCCCTTCCATGGTGCGGGGGTATACTTCTCAGCTTCGTGCCTCGTACACTGGACGTCAATGAAACGGCTTGCTGGAACAGCGATGACCAGCATAACGCCAGTAGTATGCATTGTTCATCACGGCATGGTACCTGCATGACCTTGCTCCCAATCAATGACCTTGCCCCTGTCATTTTCAGTGCCAGTGAAAATCTCTAGGTGGCATGTGGATGATAGAAACTATGCCATAGATCACCTCTTTTTCTCCAACCATCTCAGTTTTCTCGTTTCTGCTACAATTGGGTTACCTTAGATTAAACCAAGGAGATGGTTAAACAGCTGCACTCCTTTTCTTTTCAGGCCAACAGATGCACCCTTTTACTACTGTTATATATCAACTGTGCAGTGTAACCAGTCCTCGTACTTTAGGCTGTTCTAGCTATTATACAAAGATCATTAAGCAATGGCAAGACAAGTTGGCTCTGCAGTGGTCAGCGAGATCACGAGCAGGGCCGTCTCCAAGTTCATACGAATGGTCAACAAGCAGGGCTCTGTCAGCGAGAAGCTCCAAAAGCTGGAGATGCTGTCCAGAAAGATCAATAGTGTAGTTGAGGCGTCTGAGCACAAAATCACCGGCACCTATCTGCTCAAGTGGCAGGAGAAGCTGAGGGAAGCTGGAACAGAGGGGGACGACATACTTTTCGGCTTCCAATGGCGAGCCTTGAACGAAACCAGCAAGAGCAGCAACCATCAGATAGGCACACTCGGTCCTCTGACTTACACAAAGATTGCTGTGTCGAATACTGTAAATTACTTCCACAATGCTGTCAAGATGCTGCTCTCAAGCAATGAGGATGTGCAGAAGTTGAATAGCACAGTGGAGATGTTGGAGAAGCTATCGGCAGATAATGATGAGTTCTTGACATTGGTTGGGCTTGAGGTTTTGACGCGGGAGGAGCAGGCACCTGCAAAAGGGGAGAAACCCGAGATTTTGGAGAAACTGCCGACATATAATGAGTTATCGAAATTGGTTGAGCTTGAGATCTTGACGGGGGAGGAGTATGCACCTGCAAAATGGAAGAAACCAGAGATGTTGGAGAAGCTCTCGGCAGATAATCAGGAGATCTCGAGATTGATTGAGCTTGAGGTTTTGACGGGGGAGGAGCATGCACCTGCAAAAGGGACGAAGCCAGTAGTTATATGTGACAATTCACTGTCGCAAAAGGAAGTGCATCAACCTTCGAGTAGGAAGAGGGCAGTTGAGTCTATACTTGAGACCACCAAGATGATAGGGAGCGTAAAAAGAGCAGCAGTTGTGAGATAATTTTCTTCCTAGATTGTGTAACTTTGTCGTGTTTTGTGATTAAAGCTGTTACAGCTTATACATTCGGTACTGAAGCTATTACTGTTTCCTGTTAAATGCATTCTCTAGGCATTTTTAGAAAATTTCCACGCCTGTATACCCAATTTTCACGCTTTTGCAAGCCCCATGGCATGTTTGACCAGATACTCCCACCCCCAAATGATAGCTGTTGAGATATCCGAATATCCAAAGTTTCTACTTAGTCATCAAAAGGACTTACCCGTACCCGTGGGTAAAATTGCCATCCTTATTTATTCCCCTTGCAGGCCTCTAACCTGACAAGACGACTCATGGCCAAACTTCTGTTACTTTAAGATTTTTTTAAGGATGATACAACCTATGAGCATGAGTTAGCATTCTTATTGCTGACACCAACTCTCATTTTCCTCCATTTCCGTGACCATGGCAGAACAGACAGTTTACTCTATGGCCTCCGCCGTGACCGGCGAAATCACCAGCAGAGTGTTCTCGGGACTGATACAGATGTTCGGTAAGCAGGCAGCTGCTGGCGAGAAGCTGCAGAGGCTGGAGATGCTTCTACTCAAGATTCACAGTGCGGTTGAGGCGTCCGAGAAATGCACCATCAAGAATTTATGGCTACTCCGACTGCGCGACAAGCTTAAGGAAGCCACCTCCAAGGCGATGAATTGCTCGCCCGGTTCACACGGCGGGCGGGTGCCTTCCAGAAACTCCTAGCAGCTCTCTAGACTCTAGACTGGCCCCACAGACCACACTGAGGTTCTTTCGAAATGAGCTTCTGGAAAAGAAGATGTGTTTTGTTTGTAAGGGTAGTCTATCAATCCATTTAGCTTTGGGCCAGGATATCACACTTAGCATGGCTGACACCAACCATGTGCATACCTTGTTTGTCTCACTAAACTCCCTAATTAACATTTTTTTATAACGACCATTCAAAACAATCCGTAATTATATGTATTCTGAGACATGAGACTCTGGTCAGTCATATACCTTGTTGGAGGTAGCCATGGCACAAGAAGCGGTGGGTACCATTTCTGCTGCAGTGGTCACTGTAGCAACGGACAGGGCAGTGTCCAAGTTCCTGGAGAACTTCAACCTAGATGGCCACTAATGAGAAACTGCAGCAGATCGAGCTGCTCTTTGTCAGGATCCACAGCATGTCGATGTATCAGAGAAGCACGACATGGAGAGTACCACACTGGTCCAGAGGCGGGAGAAGTTCAAGGAGGCTGCCTCCCATGGTGGCGAGGTGCTTCTCAGGTTCAAGCATCGTACAACGGACAAAGCCCGCTCACCGGAACAGCAATGACCAGCATGGTGCTGGTAGTACCACTGTCTTTCACAAGAATTGTGTGGTCCAGCATGGCACGGTTGCATCCGCACTGCCTCGATGGCGCTTTTCTCCAGCGGTGAGGACATGAAAAGGCTGAACAGCACAGTGGAAACGCTTGAGAAGGCGTCAGTGAATATCGGGGAGTTGATAGGATTGCTTAGACTAGAGGCCTCGCGAAACCTCAAGCAGAGGCACCGTACAGTTCCCACCATACCGTCAGGTCGGTTTGGGGATTAAATGTAGTTGTTGACCGCAACAGATGAGCTTCTCGTTAAGGTGATATTTTCTTGGCTGAAACAGCGGATGACCAGGAGCTGGCTAAGCTTGCGCAAAAGCTAAACCTTGGCTAAGATCAGCATGGCCATTGATATCATGGAACTTCAAGACATCAAGCCTGGCATGCTAGCGCACTTAGCTGACATCATCAGGAACGCTAGGAACAAACCTGCATGACTGCATCACCCTCACCGCCATCAGAACCAAAGCCGGCAAGTAGACTGTGCAATATGACTTTGAAGCCAACAAACTCCTCAGCTTTGTGCGCATATCATGGAGAGTCTGTCTGGAGACATGGAATGCTTCAGCCTGTCAGCTGGTTGTAACTTGTTGGCCTTACTAATTTCCTTCCAATGTGAAGCCAAACATGTGTGTTCCATGCTAGACTGTTCTCATAGAAAGAAACAAAGCAATGAGACTTCCTCGGTTTTTAAAATATATTACTTTTTTGGAAGAGAGTTCTCTAAATAATTTAATAAATGCAGAGAAATAAGACGAAGTCTTACTTCTTGAAGCTCATGTTTCCCAACAAAGCATTTTGCGCGTTGAAGCGCGGCAGTGCCCTTCTTGGTTGGCAGCAACTCTGTGAAACGTAACTCCATCACCAGAATCCATCTTTAAAGCAACCGAGCCACACCGATCAAGAGTGCTCAAGATACTTCCTGTTTCATACTACATAGGCATGGAAATGAGCACAAGGAACTGAGTTCTGGTACTAAACAATTTCCATCAGTGCCAATGACTTGTAAAACTGCTTTCAGGAATATTTGAGCTGACTGTATGTAGGGAAAATGGGGAAGGCCTTGATTGGTTTTGATATTTCCTGCAGAATCATTAAGTGTCAATATGTATAAGATTCTATAAACACATGAATATCTGAGTCACAATTCTATATAAGAAATCTCAAGTATCCAAATACAAACACTGTTCTCAGAAAAACTATAAGATCGAAACCCTTTCATAATTGTAAAGCAAGGTACAGATGTTCCAAGTAACTGCTGACATGGGCCACCTAGGAAGAATGTAACATCAGCTTTTTTTTTAACTGTGAATGTAACATCAGCTGACTGCTAGTATATTTTCTATAAAGAATGGTGAAATCTCAGTTTCATCAAAAGAGTGCACTCATTATCTTCATATTCCTGTGGCCCTGCTGACACAACTTGTGATAGTGGTACATGTAGAGCACTACACCTATAGATTTAATGTATTTACTTCTGTTTTTCACTCATGCAGGCCAATAAGATCCACATCACGCAATATCAAAAGGGTTAGAAGATCTAACAGCAGATACAGAGAGGTTCATAAGATTGGCTGGGTGGGAGGTTTTGGAAGAGCAGACTTGAGAAGAGGCAAACAAGAAAACAAAGGCTTGAATGTGTTCGATACATGAAGTGCAACCAAATTTCATGGCTATTGAAAAGCACGATCCTACAAAATGGAAACTCTGCAAAAGGAAGTGCAAAGAATTACTACCCTGTAGTCCCTGTAGTGAACGATGATGCGATCACTCGTGCAATGAGGCAGAGATTGACTTGCCAGCTCCCTGCAACAAGGAGGCAATGGCATACTAGAACGGGGAAATATTCAAAGAATTGGCCAAGGTAAAGCAACACCATTGAGATGGCAAACAGTTCATAGATGCATAGCAAGTTGCAAACTCATTGTACGAATGAAGAAGCAACAACAAATGGGTTGAGGAAAGCCTTAAGCAAGATTCAAAGATGCATTTATCTGCCTCTGCATGAACAAAAGGCAGTCATACTATTATCATATATACAAGTCATGAATTTGTCTATGCATAGAATAATATCTTCAAAAGTTTAGATTAATTTGATGATTCAAACTGACAGGATGCAAACTGGGGTGCGCATTAGATGTGTTCTCACCATGGTCTAGGTTCTTTATGAAACCTTAGTCTTTGAATGTGTACTGATAAGGCATTTAATACACAAGGTGAAGTATCTGAATGTTATATGTTCCAATGCTACTTCCGATAATCTTCCGTAAACATCAGTTTTTCGCCACTAAAAGCTTTGAGTGGCAAACCTTGAGGACTTGCAGAAGCTCCTCGAAATACATCATGACCACCCCATGTGCCATTGAAGTTCAATCCACTCTTCAGTGCACCAGCAGGATAACCTGGTGAAACACAATTCCAATCACCAGAAATCTTTGCACGAGCAGGAACCATCCTTGAAGCGATGGAAACGGCTCCGATCACGCACTACGATCTCCCGGTTATAAACCTGTGATATGCACTTTATTGCGGCATGACAATCCGAGCATACACGTAGGTTTTTTACCACCCGGACCTGTGTTCCAGGACGAGTCCTCAGAAGCACAAATGCAATTGCCAGCTTCTCACTGTGCCACTGAAGCACCCTCCTTGTCTTCCTCATCAAGATCAAGGAGCACCTCTGATGTAGCTGCAATGTGCCCAATGCGCCTTAGCTCTCTTGACATCTCCTCAACCATCATGTATATCTCCTTGTACTGTGGATGTGACTCATCCCTGCTATGAACTCATGGACCTCTCCATCAAGCTCAACAATGCTGCATCCTGGCACCTTTGTGATTCCTCTCTTGCTCATCTCTCTCCTAATCTCTGACTTCTCCTTCCATCTCCGTGTCAATGCAAATACGTTGGAGAGCATGACATAGTTGGCCTCATGAGCAGGGTACTCATTAAGAAGGTCCTTACTGATGCTCTCTCCAAGCTCAAGCCGACCATGAGCACGACAAGCAGCAACTAGCGTCCGCCAAATTATCGGGTTTGGTTTCATGGGCATTGCGCGAACAAACTCCAGCCCCTGCTCAACCATGCCAGCACGACCAAACATGTCGACCATACAACCATAATGCTCGATCTTAGGCTCAATCCATACTCTATCTTCATTGAATCAAAGTAGCCACGACCCTCATCAACCATTCCAGTGTGGCTACATGCAGTGAGCACCCCGATGAATGCAACATCATCAGGTGGCACACCTACAGCCTTCATTTCCTCAAACACCCCCACAGCCTCCTTCCCACGACCCTCCATCGCAAGCGCATCAATCACCGATGTCCATGACACAACAGTCCGCTCCTCCATCCCTCGAACACCGCCACTGCGCCATCGACATCCCCGCACTTGGCGAGTGTATCAATCAGCGCATTGCAAAGCGTCACAGACTTCCCTATCCCTCCCTCTCCACAAACCGCCAACCCACCTTGTGAGCTCGAGCGCGCCCAGATCAGCGGCGGCCGACAGGACACCGAGCACCGTCACCTCATCAGGCCGCACTCCGCTGGCCTGCATCTCCCTGAACAGCACCACCGCTTCACCCGACAGGCCCCACGCACATACCCGCCGATCATGGCGCTCCAGGTGACGGGGCTGTCCTTGGGCATTCTGTCGAACACGTTCCGCGCGTCCCCGAGGAAGCCTGCGCCGAAGCAGGAGTACATGTGTATCAGCGTGTTGGAGACGTAGTGGTCCGTGGCGAACCCGAACTTGAGAGCGGCGGCGTGGGCCTGAGACCCGCGGCGGGAGACCCCGGGAGCGCGGCGCAGGACTTGAGGAGGAACGGAAGGTGAACTTGTTGGGCGCGACGCCGCGGCGGAGCATGAGCGGGAAGAAGGCCGCGGCCCGGCGGCGCGCGGAGGGGATCGAGGAGGCGACGTGGGCGCGGATGAGGGTGTTGACGAGGAAGGCGTCGATCGCAGTCCGGGCGGAGGAGCGCGGCGACGAGGGGCTCGAGGAGCGCCGGGGCGGCGGAGGCCGAGCAGGCGAAGAGCCTGGTGAGGACCAGCGGGTTGGAGTGGAGGCCGCACTTGAGGAGGAAGGCGAGGGACTGGAGGAGCGGCGCGGCGTCGAGGCGCGCTCCAGGAGGCGGAGGCAATGCTGCTCGGCGGCGCGCGGCGATGAAGTTGGGTGGTGCGAGGCGGCGCAGTGGTGTAAGCGCGGCGGCGCGAGGCGAGCGGAGCGGGGGTCGGGGTGGCATTTGCTCGAACGCATGGCGTTGCTGCCAGGGTGGTGCGGTTTTGATGTTTTCAGCGTAGATGTGCACAGTGCAAGCTGAACTACTCAACTTCGATAAATTTGGCCAAGCGAAAATGCAACCTTTTGGGCCTGTAAGTTTACAGTTTTACCAGACTTCTAACAGAGATATGCCATCATACACACACACATCCTGTCAAAGCCGATCAGAAGTTGAAAGTATCTTTTTCGCTTAAAAAAGTATGGCATTATGATAAAATCCAAGAAAAGGATCAGAGAATGTATCAGCAGGAACAACTACATGTGAGTTCTGATGTATATATGTCAATATCTCGCTACAATCAAACGTTAAAATAGTAACATACACGTCGAGTTGGATTCTCTCCAATTCCAAAATCTCAGGAAGTTTTTACATTGCTGGTTTTGCTCCTTGGAACTAATTTGGTAAATGTGTTCTGAACTAAGCTGTAATGACTGGTCTACGAGTAAATTTTCCATATGCCCAACCCATAGCCTACTTTGATCAGCAGTAGCTCAAACACCATGTGCAGGATGCTTGTCATGCGCACTTTGGATCCTGGTATCTCGGTCCAGCTAACAGACACTTCTGCCATCGGGATCCTTAGATGCTTGCATAGGTATACAATCTCAACGTCGAAACACCACCTGACCATACAAAAAGCAAGAGAAATAAACAGCCAAAACCTTGAGGTTCTTGCCTTACAAGGTTTTTTAATAGACTTTATATAGGGAGAGCATCATAGGATTTTCTTTTAAGAAAATACCTCTTCAATCTGATATTTGTAAAGAGTTTCTGTGCAGCAGATCGAGTGAACATCTTGAAGCCACACTGGGATTTGCAATAATCAAGCAAATAAAACAAATGAATAGCATGCCTCTAATGAAAAAAGATTGTACATAAGGATCATCGGCACATCTTATGTTGTCGAAGCATACCTGTGTATCTCTGATTCCAGGACCAGCAGTCAACAATACTACCAAATGGAAACCTTTCATAAGGAAATTTCTATACCACTTCCTCTGCAGTACGCCAGAAAAAGCATACACAGTGTAAGGGAGGAATACAAGAGACTAGGAAACAACATCACACAAGTGATGGAAACAGGGTTTCAGGAGATATACCGTGGCAAGAGCCTGTTTCTCCAGATGAGCACGGGAACCAAAAACAGCAATTTCAACATCACCTATGCGCTGAGATGAACTAGCAGAGGATGCTAGAGTGGAGTCAACTTTCTCCGCCAATGCACAAATCTAACAGCAAAAATGCAAATGTCAAGGTGCTATGCTCATCAGAATCAAAACCAGCCCAACGTCATGCTATTTGATGGAGCTTTTTTTCAGGAAGCTATTTGATTGAGCTTATGAAAGACCTGAGCTTCAAGTTTTGCCAAATCAGTGACTTGAGTAGCACCATCAGCATCAAGCATGAGTAATAGTTCCCCGCGTGAATGGAGCATCCCCTAGACAATGCTTCCACAAAAAATTGGAAAGCATCAATTAGAATTGATTTGTCACAACTAGTGTGTGGGCAGGTAGTTTAACACTCACTTTTCTGACTGCTTCGCCTTTCCCATGGTTTCTCCCCAGTAGAAGAACTCGAACATTGTCAATATTGTGCCTCTTTACGTACTCAAATGCAACTTTTGAGGTATGGTCAGTGCTTCCATCATCGACAATCAAGACCTTAATAGAATCAAGCAAAACATATTAAAGCTTCAAATGTAGCTAAATTTATACGAGATTATATAAGAGGTTCTGCAACAAATGGTTAATATCGGGCCAGGTAAATACAAAGCAAATGCAAACTCTAATAAGGTGATAACAGGATTTCAAATAGCATGTGTAGTACACACTACATAGCCTCTGCAACATTGCAAAGGAAGATCAGATTCTATTAAGGTCTCACAGACCCATCTACTGGATTAAGTGAGGCACCATGCTTAACTTACATATTCATGTGAATTAATTTTTGGATTTTCATTTTACAATGACATAGCAACCAAGCTCAGCAGTGCATGATAGCAAAGATCACTTGGAACAATGAATATAGGAAAAGCAATTATAATTCAGAAACTTACAAGAACTAGCTCCAAGGAAATTTGTATAACTTTGTCCTCTTATTGAGGGCCTTTCTAAACAATAAAAGTATGTAAATCTGACTGTACTTTTAGATCCAGATTTTACTAAAGTATTTATTTATCAGAAAAATCTATAGAAAATTAAGCTCAATATCACATTCATATTCTATTCACTACACTAAAGATAGGGTCAAGCTCCCTTGCAAACAATTTTCAAAAATCTAATGTGGGGAACATAAGCCATTGTGTGCAAACAAAAATAAAGAAAAATACATAACAAGCATGTATTGGCGGCCGTAAAAGTTTCTAATGTGGAGTCATGGCATAAACTATATCTAACGCAGTAAAGCAAGTAACCAGCTTGCATAACATATCTCATGATACTAAAATGAAGAATTTTTCCCATTCTTGCTTAACAACCTTCTTCCAAATGTATCATATGAAATGAAAATCATGAATGTTCGATACCCACATACCTCATACGAAAATGACTTGTCGGCAGTTGACCGTTGTTTCAGGTAGCTAATGGAGAAAGAAAAGAACAGTTAGCAAATCGAAACAATCAACTCACAGGTGAAACTACAGTTGCACACAGACATCTACTTGTATAAGCTGCACAGTACCGTTGAGAGAGAACGAGCTTAACAGAACAACTAGAGTAACAAATGCTGGTATGAGAGCCTTAGGGCACGTTTGATTGGTAGGAATCTTGTAGGATTTTCACAGGATTTTGATCCTACGGAATTATTCCTTTAGCAGCTGTTTGATTTGAAGGATTTGATCCCGTAGGATCTTTTCCTGTGGTACTTTCCCTAGTCAGATTCGTAGGAAACTTTCCATTAGCTGGGAGCTCTTGGAAAAATTCCTGCGCCGAAGGAAAACGCTGGCTGCTCGCGTTTAGAGGAAAATCACACCTGTCAGCGCTCCCTTTGCCATGCACATGATCTGCTACTGCCCCCTTTTCATTTATTGCCATGCAAATCATGTCCTTGATTTCCATGTTCCCTGTACTAAGCTAATGACTCATTATTTTTTCCTTTCCGTTCCTACGGTGCCATCAAACACCCACATGTGCTTATTCCCATGTTTTTCATTCCCGTAGGATTTAAGTGGAGAGGCCATACCAATCCTCCATATTTCATATTCCTTTAATTTTCCTATCCTATGAATCAAACAAGGCCTTACTTGAGTGTTTCTGTGAGAGCCTCGGGAAGCCGAAACTCCTCGTTGTAAGCGGGGACGATCAACGAAATGTACTTCTCAGCAGGGTCGAAAATCGACGGGCAGGGGACCTACCACAGGTAACACAAGCAAATGAGCAAACACATAGCGCGCGCACCATGTCATAGCCCATGAAAGACAGACAAGCAATCGGCACCTTCTTGAGCGAGCCGGGATCCTCAAAGAAAGCGTCGGAGACGGCGGTCCTCTCCAGTCTGCGGCCGAGATCAAGAACGACGTACCAGTCAACGACTTACACTGGCAGATCGCAGGAGAAAAAGACGTAAGGGGAGAAGATGGGGTTCAGGAGAGGCTTACGAGTGCATGCATCCGATCTTGCGGATGTGCTCGAAGAAGAAGGCGGCGACGCCCAGCCCGAGGACGGCGACCTGCGCACAGGAGGAGAAGAGTTGGCGTGAGCGGCGCGAGGGGGAGGGAATTGGAGCGGAGGGGAAGGGGAGAGTTTTGGGGGAGGGAGGGAGAGCAGTACGAGGGAGGCGATGAGTAGGGTCAGCGAGAGGGAGGCGGGGAGCAGGTCCGCGACGGAGGCGAGCGGCCAGGCGGCGCCGGCCATCGGGACGGCCGGTGGGTGTGTCCTAACCAAACTCTACGCCCACTGTTCCGCTCGCGTGCGCCTCCGGTTCCCGGAGATGGGGGGAGATCTGAAGCCAGCAGCGCGCGTCCGATGTTTTCTTGTGGTTTACTCGTACATCTGAAATTGAGCAACTTTTCAACTTTCTTTGCCTCAGAAAAAAATGTAAACTTTGTTTTCACAAACTTAGAGTCTCTTTAAGCAGAACAATGCCATACAAATTTTGAATAAATTCGGTGGAAATTCACTTTGGCACCCGGGTGCATATGCACCCAGTAGTTTAAAAACATATTTCAAAATGTAAAAAAAATCTGAAAAAATTACCCGGATAGATCTTCATATTCTATGTGTTTACAAAGTGGTTTCACCGAAAACCGGTATATTTTGTGCCTTGTGTAAAAAAGATTAAAAAAAATGTCGTGAAAAGCCTTATTTTAGCATCAAATTTTTTCTTTTTTGTACAAGCCACAAAAAGTGTCGGTTTTTCGTGAAACGACTTTGTGAACACATAACATATTAAGACCTATGTGCGAAATTCTTTTTTCAAATTTTTTGACTTTAAAATATGTGCAAAATGCATTTTAAATAAAGGGTGTATATGCACCTTGGAGCCAAAACACCACTCCCTAAATTCGGTGATTATAATATTTTTTTATGTGTGCTGTTTGTTTCATATAATAACAAACCCTGTGAGTTTTTTCGCACAAGGAAAAACTTAATTGACTCCAACCTATTGAGAAGATTGTTATATATTTCTTGTGTAGGTATTTTTTTATTGACATTTTTTGGTAGATTACTACATTCAATTGGCATATATAGGATTGAACATTAACTGAAATTGCAATTTTTTTTTTGAAAAAGGACCAGTAAACCAAAGAAATTTGACGTGGCACTCCCATAAAGCTAGCTTTAGAATTCTCACACCGGAGTAAGAGAAAATCAGAGTAAAACATGTCAAAATGGTTACTTCAGGAGGAGATGGTTTGTAAGCAGTTTTGTGAGTTTAAGAAGATATTCTGGACCAAACTGCATTTTGGGGTCATAAAAAGACCCGTAGGATGAGTTAAAGGATAAAATGGACTTCTCTCTTTCGACCGTTTTACATGTATGATTAAAAATATAAATTTTGGGATTTTAGAGAAAAATGTGCTTTACACCAAAAATTGCATTAGGTTTTGTACGAATTCTCACTCTTCGCGCATTGTATTTTGCACAATTTATGATAAATAATTATTTTGAAAAATATGAATAAATCCATACAAGTCACAAAAGAGTAAACTTTTACCCAATAGCAGGTGACCTTTTTCATAATCTTTCAAACTCTAAAATTATGATTTCTGTCAAGTTCTAAAGGACAGGTTCAGCTGTACCCAGGTTCTGAAAATGTGCTCTCTCCGTAGATGCTCTTACAAGACACATGAAATTGTTTCATGTGCATTTGCCAATAACAAGTTTAAGCCTTTGATGAAGGGAAATCGACTCCTGGACGCTTAGTTGTAGTTATGCGCGAAATATTCAGTATGACGGACATGTCGTTTGTGTAAACAACGTACATCCAGTTTTTTTTTTTTTTGAAAGCCTGCGTACACCAGATTGCACTACATACCAAGATGAAGTACAAAACGAAGAACAGAAATCCGACGCAGGGAACAGAGCAAGAACAAGCACCAGCAACATCGCCGGCGAAGAAGATGAAGATCGACGACCACCTTCGAACCACTGCCTGAGGACACCTCCTACCTTGTAGAGCGCCGCAGAGCCCGTCCGCCGCGCAGCAGCGGAGCTTCAGCCGATGAACGTGCACGGCAAGCACCCTCCCTCTCCAGCCGCACCACCTTGCCGCATCCATCTTCGTCCCCAGCGCTGGCAGAAGCCGCGAGGCTCGCCTGGCCCTGAGTTCCAGCCTCCGAGTCCTCCCTCGTAGCTCCACCGCGTGGAGGCCGACCTCCCAGCCGGCCGGCAAGGAGGAGGAAGATCCGGAGGGAAACCGGCGGATCCGGAGATCCCCGGCCACCTACATCCAGTTTTTATTCCCATATACCAAACATTGCAGCTGTGCTGGTAGTTGTCATAGTAGAATTATGAGACTAATATTTCATTTGAAATAATACATACTCGTACAACAGTTGGTAAATTGTAAACTTGCAACGAAAATCGTTCTTTTCAAGGGATGTAGCTAGAGCTCCAGGATAACCAGCTGAAAGAAAGTACTCCCAGAAACAAATGGTATGTTGAATACAAAAGTGTGACTTGAAGCATCCTTCACTCACTTCGACTGTCGGATATTCTCGATGCGCTGCACGACATCACACATTGTGCTGGCCTCAGGTTGGCATCTTGATTGCAACATCTTATGGCGATCTGAATCTTGAACATGAACATGTACCTTTCATGCCATACATTACGATAGTACAGATATTGTCTCACCGAAGTAGCTAGAGAGAAGGGAAGGAACATAGGACGGTTCGAACCATTCCATCATATGACCAAAGCATTGTGCACAAGACTCAAGCGTCAAGCTTCTGGTGTTGACAGTAAGTACATATGTAGTTGTACGGTCCAAGTCCCTCTTCACTGCTAGGATGTAAACAGTATTGTCATCATGCAAGCTCAGGGTGGGAGCACCGCTGCCAAATTTATCCCAATCGAGCTCCTTCTCCTCCACATCCAAGATTTCAGGCAAACCCGAGCCGTCAGCGACTGATAGGTCAGATGTATCGAACGTCAATCCCTCATGCCAAACATCTGAAGAAACCTGTCTGGTCCATGTGGTAGCCATCCAACCTTGATCATCCCGTCGTTCACGTTGAAGGCAGCCTCCTGGTGAAACTTCATCTCGATAAACTTCATCACGCCATCGTGCATCGTGACCTGACGGTAATGCCTGGGGTTGAGGTTTTCACACTCCGAGTAGAACTCGCTGTGTGTCTTGCACGGATCCGGCACCGGCAGCGCCACGAAGCGGACGGTTGGTTTCTCATCCAGGACATTGCATAGAAGAATCCCCCACCAGAGATCAACCTAGCCTAGCAACCCGTATCCTGCATGCACCACGCTCGTGGCGGAGTAAAGCCACAGCTTCATCATCATGGCATTTCGTGTCTCCGTGTCCTCGGCAAGCAATGCCGGCTGAGTGCGCCACGCTTTCGTATCGGAGTGGTAGATATGCAGAGCGTATTCTTCGCTGTCATCACCGATGAGCGGTAGATTGTGGTTGTGGGTGACAAGCTTGACGTAATTTTGATCGAGGAACACCACGGCGTAGTGTTCGCTGTCGTCGCAGATGGGCAGGACGGCGATATTGCTCAGTCGACAGGTCGGATAGGGGACCGGGAGAAGGTGGAGAGACGGAGCACCTGGCCCTGCTGTGTAAACAAAATAGTCCACGTACCGCTGGTTGACGCTGCCGTCGCCGGAGAAGGGGAGAAACAGAAGCACCAAAGCTCCTGCCGCGCTGAGGATTTGAGGCTCTCGGGCCAGACGTTGGCTCCCGCAGCAGCGGACGAAGCACAGCGAGAGCGCCGGCGGACCGCGGATTTCGAAGGACACCTCCACGGCGAGGCCTTCGCTGTTCTTGGCTTTGGCACATGTCGAGTTTTGACAGCAACCGATGCGACAATTCTTGTCAAAGAGGATCTCCGGGTGGCCCGGCATGGCGGAAGAGTGGGACATCGCCGGCGAAGACATGGATCCGAAGGATGGAGGCGGCGGAGGGCCGCAAGTTTGGACAGACAGATCTCTCTTATAGGGCTTGGCAGAAAAAATCAAACGATAACCAAATAGACGGGGTGAGTCAGTTACCGGTGCGGTCTCTGAATTGCTAACCGCAGTAGCTCCGGATGGCTCGGTAGTGGGTATCCCTAACTAGAGGGTTCCCTTTCAGAAGGGAAGCTGCCGAGCGTGAGCAGTCCACGTGGCTGATTTGTGGGCGTTGGCAAAATCCAATTTGCTCACTCCCAGGACACGTACAGCTATGTGTTCCGCATTGCGTGCGTATAAGGTCTGATCCCCGTGTGGGCAGCAAGTCACAAAGCCCTCTGATCCGGGAAGCTACAGCAGTACAATCCCTCGTACGATCGGAAGCGAAGGGGCCGGCTGACCGGTGTACAGGCTCTGATCATTGTACAAATCGAAGCAGCTAGCACAAATCCAAGCACATACATCGAAGCATCTAGCACAAATCAAAACACCTGGTATAGTAACACGGAACACATGTACAAGAACACACGTACATGTACAAGAACACATGTACGGCGCATCATCTCGGCTGCGCCTTGTACTAGGCGCCTACGATAATTGTACATGCATGAGCTATTGGTAGTACAAAGAAGGGTGTACAAATTACACAAAACAAAGATGTACAAATTAACAGAATTGGAAGTACAAAATACATATGGTGTACAACTACACAGAATAGGTTGTACAAAGTACACAGAACACAAAGTACAAAACAACACTGACACAAGTAGTACAAGTATACCGAAAACGGAGTACAAAATTACACAAAACAGGAAGTACAAAGTATACAGAAGTGGTTGTACAAAGTACATAAAACAGAATGTACAAACTATACAGAAACAAGTTGTACAGACACAGGTTGTACAACTACACAGACACAGATTATACAGACACAGGTTGTACAACTAGACAGACACAAGTTGTACAAACACGAGTTGTACCACTATATAGTCACATGTTGTACAACTACGCAAACACAGTTTATACAAACACAGATTGTACAACTACATAACCGGTTTTACAAAAAAAAATCGTCGAAACCTATCAACATGGGATCTAGTTTTGAAGATCTCGACGCGAGGAGCTCAAAAGTGAAAACGGTTCGTAATTCGAATAAACGGTTCTCAAGATATTTCATTTCAAAAATTCGATTTAGAAATATAAAAGGGAAAAATCTGCCCTCCCACCTCACTATCCCTTCTCTCTAATCATACAAAAGTATAGAAAAAAGGAAGTACAAAATACAGAGAAGTTGGAGTACAACAACACATAACAGGTTATACAACTATTAATAACCGGAAATATAAAAAAAAAGTTCATCGAAACCTATCAACATGGGATCTAGTTTTGAAGATCTCGACACGAGGAGCTCAAAAGTGAAAACGGTTCGTAATTTGGAAACGGTTCTCAAGATATTTCATTTTTAAAAAACGAATCACAAAATAAATGCACATACAACCCTCCGCACGGAGAAGTAGAAATCCCACCAAAACTCTCTCGTGCTGCCACTTGTCACATATTCAAGCACCCACGGGGACCGCGTGAAAGGAGAAGCTGACACTTGTCATCACGTCACGGTCCGCTGGGTTCCCTTCGCAATGGGAACCCTTTTTCTAGTGATTTCCCTCAGTAGTCGGTCCAGAACCCAAGTGCATCGGTATTAACCGAGTAATACAAGGCCCAGCCCAACAAACACTCCTTTGTGGGCCTGTATGGCTGGCTGTGTTTTACCCAATGCCTATGTTAACCTGAAATCACCTTTGCCTAGAATGTGAGCTGAATCAAGAGTTGTCTCTGTCGGGCCAATACTAACAATTCCTAAGTGTTGTGCACTGCTACTATTTCTTCTGATGATGTTGTTTCAGTTGGATAGACAATTCTTATATTTTTTTGGCACTGCAATTGCTTTCTAGTGATAATGTTGGTTCAGTTGTTTCAAAAATCCTCACATTTTTCGTACGGCTGTTGCTTTGTGAAAGCTCCGAGTATATAGCATAAAACTACCACTTTACAGACTTAATCACAAAAACATACCAGTTTTGTCCGTAATTACAAAAACATATCACATTTCGTCCGTTGCTAGCAAATCGCGCCAAATCGTGTTTGAGAGCGAATTGACACTGAATCTGACATGGCAAGCCCACCCGTAAGAGCTTACGTGGCAACCGATGAACTAGGAAAATTCAAAACTCCACGGATCGGGTCAGCTCCACCCATGGCCGCCGCTGTCCGCCCATGGCCGCCGCCCGCCCATGGCTGCCGCTGCTACCTCCTAGATTTTTAGTTTTTTTATTTTTCTAGAAATTTTGATATAATAATTTCTATTGGGCTGACAAGTGGGTCCCAGTCCACCTCAGCAAATTGCCCATTTTTCTGCCACCTCAGCACTGACAAATGGGTCCCACCTGTCAGATTCGGTGTCAATCTTTGTTCAATTCACGATCAGTGCGATTTGCTAGCAGTGGACCAAAAGTGGTAGCTTTTTGCGATTGCGGGCAAAAGTGGCGTCTTTCTGCGATCAAGTCTGTAAAGTGATAGTTTTATGCTATATACTCGAAGGCTCCATTTGGGTTGTGTTTGCAATTCCCACAATTTGGCTATTGTTGCTGATTTCTTGTGATGAAGCCGCTTTGATTGGAGAGACAACTCCCACTTTTGGGCACTGCTAATTTTTTTAGATAAAGGGTGTATATTAATATCGCGGAGATACAAATTACACCCAGCCTCTGCAACAACGCAATAACCAAAACTATTACGGATGCACACAGCCGAAAGACAAAAATAAGAAGAAATAAAAAGAAAAGTCCCGCTACAGAGTTACAGTCCTTGTAGCAGCCGCACAACCACCACCAAGACACCACCTGATGTCCAATTCTTCAAAAGCAACGCCTTCAAGAAGAACAGTGTCAGGCACAACCAATTAAGGCCAGACCTTGGGTTTTCACCCTGAAGATAGTCCCGCTCTCAAAACAATGTCTTCAGCAAGACCATTGTCAGGCACAACCAATTAAGGCAAGACCTTAGATTTTCACCCTGAAAGGTAGGACCTTGAACTTCACCTGTGATGTTGCCCCCACTAACATGCCGCTGCTCCGCCTCCTGCAACTCCAAGCAAGTTCCTCATCGTCGCAAAGTCTCCAATCGTCATTTGCTAGTCCTTTAATCTTAGCTTTCATGACATTCCCCACCTCTGACTACACCATGGATTTGCCCATGATGGCACAGAAGCAGAGCTTCACGCCGCTCCCTCCGGCGCGACCGAATCCCTCCGATCCAGCAATCTCTAGGAATTAGCCCATGAAAGATCACCGGCGGAGTCTTCCGAAACTCGACACTCTTGCCAGATCAAGGTACCGGCGTCAAGCAGATCTTCGTCTTCTCGCGATTTGGAACCCTATGACCACCACCTTTATTCAAGCCAAACTAGTAGCCCCCTCGCCACCCGACGGCACCCTGTTGGATCCACCGTTCCGACCCCACTGGTGAAAGCCAGACTTTCTTGTGATAGTGATGTTTTAGCTGGAGCTCCAATTCTCACTAGTTTGTCAATCCTACTATTGTCTTCTGATGGTCTTGTGTTAGCGAGCTTCTGACTTCTTCTTCATGCCCCAAGAAAACAGAAGTAGCCTTTCTCGTCCCTGATGAATAGCTTTCCTGAGTTTGTGAAGATGTACTGCGAGCCACTTCGAACATCTCAGAACGTTTGTCAAGTTCCATGCTCAAGCACTTACCGGCCAACTTTGCAATCTCTTTAGTAGTCTTCATGTAGCACATGGTTGCAATGTCAGCATCAAACATCCCTCTGACCCTCTTGATCCCTCTTGCAAGAGCTTGAGTAAAACTTTCCACCAGGCCAATCTCTGCACCCTCTGTTATTGCCTTATTCTAGTTATCAGTTCCAGAAGCACAACTCCAAAACTATAGACATCACTCTTATTTAGCTGTGAGGCGACCGTTTCTAACAAAGAGGGGTCCATGCATGTTGTTTGACATGAGAAAAACCTACGAGAACTTCGCGAGTAGGGCATCTCGCTTATGTGCACCGGGGAAAGGTAAGAAGAAAGAAAAAAATCAGGACGTGCCAGTGTATCATAGACATACGGTACGTGTACGTGTACATCTGACATGTGGGGCTTTCCGGCCGGCCGGCCGATCGTAGACATATGGTACGTATACATACGTGCCACGTGGGTCTCATCTCCGGCCGATCGATTGGATGCATACAAGCGAACTCCGTGAAACAAACGCCAAAAATCCATCGAAGCAGATGAAACTTTAACTTGGCGATTGCTTTTTTTGTGTTTTGGGACTGTCTATTTGTCAGTCGACTGATTATCATTTCTTCGTCAGTCGAATTTTTAACCAATGATTCATTGACACGTGCGCAACTGGGTCCAGCAGCGAACAGCGAAAAAAAACCTGACGAAACGAAGGAGGCCGAGTCTGCTATCCCCCTAACGGGTTTCGTTGTGCAAAACTGGGCCCTGAACCCGACAAAAACAAAAGCCTACTGCCCACGCGACGACGAGGCCCAAAACATAGCACGGCCACCACGCACGGCTCGGGCACAGCAGCAACATGTCGACATTCTTCTTCCTCAAGGCAACAACCTTTCCCGTCGCCTCCATGCCAGACGAACCAACAACAAAACAACACAGAAAAAGATGATAGCACACAGGATCTGAGAAAGCGATGAACAACATAATCAACCCGCCAGACAAGATGGGGACTGACCTGGGCAATCTTCAAACCTCTTCGATCTAGGTTTGCTCTCTGCATATACCCCATGTGAGTACATAAAACAGCTACCCCCTAGATAAACTCTCCCTCAAGCTTCAGAATCCCTTCCACCAACATTGCAGGGTCGCCCAGGCTTGCTTATCCAAGCTGGATATAGAGAGAAGAAAGAGGATCCAGCACTAGACACCCAACATTCCTTCAGCCGAAAGGTAATCTTCATGAAAACACTGATCTGAAAAATTCAGAAAAAAGCCTTGTCAAATTTCTTCAGAAAATTTAGATGCTGACACACAAAAGATATTAGGTAGATGTGTAGACTTCATACATATCGCTAGTGAATTTTTTAGAAGATGGCAACAAACAAAAAGAGGATCAGCTAGTGAAACACATTTCAAACGCCGGAGTCCGGCGTGATACGGGGTGGTCTAACCAAAGTGCAACAAACAGATAGAAAAGAAACACAGATAGCAAATTCTACACTGCAACAAAAATCACATCGAATAAGCTCGCAAACAAGAAAAAGGGTCAAGAGATCGATCGAAGGAGACAATCAGATGGTTCGGGTTTGTCCTTGCGAGATATGATCAGCCCTGAAAAAAGCAGATCCTACCATCTTTGCAAGTGTAGTATGAAAACATTGCTTTAGGTTTAGGTTTGTCCTTGGGTTTGGGTTTGGGTTTAGGTTTGGGTTTGTTCCAATCATACCCAGATATGAGAGAAACTTCTCCACTCTCGGATATGCTGTAATCAGATGAAATCCCCCTTGGGATCAGCTGTAAAAACAACAGGAAAAGAAAGCTTCAGGAAACTGCGATACAATACTAAAATAAACACACAATTAGACTGCAGACATAAATGAGAAACTTTGGTAATGAGAACTTACCAACCTATTGTGTTCAACATCAGTAATGAGAAAACAAACATGTTCCAAACCAAAAGACCTCGTGTGGGAGCATGATGCTTAACCCCCTCCGTCTCCTCCATCCCCGACAATCAAAACAAAACACAACAAAATCAGAATCGCACAGGATCTGAGATAAATAGCGAAAATCCTCAAACCAGCAGACAAAAAGAGAGAGACTAACCTGGGCACTCTTCGATCCCGGTTTTTCTCTCTGAATATTCCCTATAATGATAGCATTGACCCTTGCTCTCTGGTAAGAACACTAGCAAAAGAATACTGATAGAAACAGATAGCCCATTGGAAAGATGTCAACACTCAAAAGTTCTTCCAGAATTTTATACATAGCAGCATGAAAAAATGTGGAAGTTGACAATCCTGATATCATTGAACCTTGATCTCTGGTAAGAACGGTAGCAAACATACCACTAAAAAACAGATATCCTCTTGAAAGATGCCAACACCAAAAGAAAAGCAGAGCATCATTGAGAAACCCACATATAGGAGGTTCTAAAAAAAGGAAGTTCTACATCGACACATAAAAGAGAAAATTACACGACTACATGGTCCATTTATTTCGTACATATAGAAAAGACATCCCTACAGCACGTGGAAGACCATGCTCACTGACTGCGTTGCATTCCTCTTGAAAATGATCAACACAAGCAATCCAGCCACAAAGTTGTTTGATCTAACGATAAAATCCCAGCCAGATGTGAACCTTATTCTCCCATCATTGCACAAAGGGTACTCAGCTTGAATTAACATACCACCATATAAAGAAACAAAAACATCACCAGAAACACCAAGATTCAGAGCTTCAGAGATGATCTTCGGAATTCTCTACAAAACACAAACTAGACAAGGAAAAGGTCCAAAAAGTAAATAAATTACCATGTAGTTTCGATCGATGTCCGAGCTAGATAAGCGATGTAGAAAGACACAATCTACATCACCACAACTCTGCAGTATGGCATTGTATCTGTTTGCCTGTTCCTCGGTTAAGTGAAAATCGATACCACCAGGGGTCATGTTTGGAGGATACAGAGCTACGCAACAAAAAAAGAGGAACCAGGAAAAGATAACCATAAGATAAAAGATGAAAAATACTGAATGAAAACAAGAAAGACGAAATTAAAAGAAAAATGGAGAACTGAAATGATACCAGCTAATGGTTCGCCGTTAGCTCCTTCAGGCCAGATTGGTATTGTCTCGGGTGAATCCTGCATGTTGAATGCAATCTTGTATCCTGCGCGCATGCCAAACTTAGCAATGAATGTCTTGTACTCAGAGCCACAAAGCAGTGTGGGTTGGCGCCCATCAGGTGTTGCGACGTCTACAATGTTCCCAGTCCCCTGGTTAAATGATTTCCTAACATGGCATGGCACAACCTGCGAACAAAAAGATGAAGTCATGAGGTGTGAAGATTAAAACAACTTTGAAAAAAGAAAGAACAAAGGTGACTGATTGCTGAACAAAAAAAACATTACAAGAAAAAATCAACTTACACAGAACTTGTCAAAATCACGAGTAAGGTACACGTAGAATGGGCTCCTTAGACTTAGTCGTAGTTCGCACCGACCCTCGGTTGATCCGCATGTGCCACAAGCCATCTGCGTACATGGCGTGAAGAGAAAAAGGAAATCAATGAATAATAAGGTTATGCACTCTCTGAAAAAAACAAAATCTGGCACAAAAACACCCCCCCCCCCCCCCCCCCCACACACACACACCCCAGACTCACTCCTCAACCTTGTCGTGCATTAACTGTGGGATGAATGACCGAAAACAGGGGAAAAAGGGGATATGTTGTGTCCTGGAGTAGAATGGATGGAAGCATATATATAGGTCCAAGAAGCATACACATGGCTACCTTGAGATACTACAACTAGATTGAGCAAATAATTAATCAACACTGACTAAAATGAATCAAATGACACACTAAAGGATAAATTATTCAAGACTGAATCACTGAACCTGTCACCTGAAACACTGAGATAAAGACACTGAAACACTGAGATAAAGAAAGACTGAGACAATAAGAGAGAGAGAAAGAGACAGAGAGAGAGAGAGAGAGAGAGAGAGAGAAAGATAGATTGAGGTAAAGAATGACTGAGACACTGGGAGAGAGATAGAGAGAGACACTACAACAATGAAACACTGAATTATAGAGACACTGAATAAATGAGACTGAGATAAAGATAGACTGAGATAAAGAATGACTGAGACACCGGGGGGAGAGAGAGAGAGACTGCAACACTGAAACACTGAATTAAAGATAGACTGAGATAAAGAAAGAAAGAAAGACTGAATCACTGAGAGAGAGAGAGAGAGAGAGAGAGAGAGAGAGAGAGAGAGAGAGAGAGAGAGAGAGAGTGAATTACTGTATCACTGAGACTGAATCACTGAGAAAGAGACAATCATAAATTAAAATAAGCTTGGTTCAGTAGATGTTTAGACTATCGAATCATATGCATAGGATCCTGCTGAATATAAAATCGCCGAGATCAAAACCCCTACAACATATCAATGCGCACATTCACAAACACCTAAGCAGCAGATTCCCCTAATCGATTTCAGTCACCAACTATTGCAGACAAATTCTCAAAAATTTCACACCGGCAGCAACCGAAGACGAGATACCTGCTGAGATTCAGAACAAAAAATATAGACTCCGCTACCGACAGCAACTAACCCCTAAGCGAGACATCGCAGATCCCAATCGAAGATCATAGCTCTACTCCAGTGAAACGGCAACGCGGGTAGCTGCGGGGGTTCAAAAGAGACAGCGCGCCACTTCCGGCATCACCCCCCCCCCCCCCCCCCCACACACACACACACATCCCGACATCAGCACGAACACGCCACGAGCTCGAAGAACTACGGCAGACACGAAAGCTGACGCGCACCCCGCCAAAGGAGACCGCCCCGACAGCACAAAATTGACGCGGGAGCTAAGATGAGAAAGAGGAAGCACCTGAATCGCCTCCGGCGATGCCTCGGAACTCCTACTCTGCCGCGAATCTCCGCCATGACCCCAAATCGCCGCCCTCGAAAGCTCCTCTGTTACGCCGCGGGAGCACTCTCTCTCTCTCTTCTGTGGCGTCGAGAAGACACACGCGGCGACCCCCTGACTAAAAAAATTCAAAAATCCCCCTCTCCCCTCGGCCACAAAACAACGGATATTCTTAAAAACGGGCCGAAAAAACCAAGCCCGACCCGAATCCTAAAACCCGCTAGGCGTGACGGACCCGTGAACCAAACACGCACACGGAACAAAACGCTGGACAAAAAATGCACCAATCTTGATGGACAGAAAAAGAGCTGACAGGGAAATGAGAATCAGTCGAATGAAATAGAGCAAATCCCTTTTTTATAAGCTGACGCACGGTTCGTACGCCAGCTGGATTTATATTGGCTTAGAGACCCGTCGATCAACGCCAAGGGCAGGTAGCGGACTATATAAAGCTAGCGTTCCATACCTTCCCCTTAAACAAAACGGCGTTCCGTACCTTCCCTTACACAAAACGGAATCCTCCAAGTACGAGCCCTTGTTCCAAAGGCTGACAACCGGCGCGGCCGCCGTGACCTTGTGGCAATTTCGACGAACCGTGCCACGGCCGGTGACGCTTGCACCGCCGAGCATAGATGTTTGGGGGCGCGATGCTGCGCTCCCTCTCTTACATTGCCTAGCTACATGCATTTTTTTTATCCATGTACCTTTCCTTATGGTGGTCGACTAGTTGATTACTGGCTGCTTGCTTATATCAGATTGAGATGGGTCGTGATCGTACGAGCACGAGTGGCCGGAGCGACAAGCCCGATGACCTGAAGAGCAACCAGAGCAACAAGTCCGATGACGCGAAGAGCAGCCAAAGCAATAAAACCAATGACGCGAAGAGCGGCCGGAGCAACAAGACCAATGACGCCTACGATGCATCGACGAGATCAGGAGGGGTAGAGTACGAGAAGTCGCTATCACCGTCGTCGTCGCCCCCGATCCTGATCACCACGCACTCCCAATCAGGAGGGGCGGGAGTGTGTGTTGATCGGGATCAGGGGCGACGGTGACGGTGATAGCGACTTCTTATACTCTCTCTCTTGATCCCGTCCCGCTATGAAGCGTAGGCTTCATTGGTCTTGTTGCTCTGGCCGCTCTTCGCGTCATTGGTTTTGCTGCTCCGGCTCCTCTTCGCCTCATCGGACTTGTTGCTCTCGCTGCTCTTCGGGTCATGGGGCTTGCCGCTCCAGCCACTCTTCCTCGTGCCATCACGATATCTAGGCGATGTAAGAGAGGGACTCGCGCCCCAAACATGTATGCTCGGCTGTTTAAGCGGGAAGCAACAAGACCCAAGCACGTACGATTCAAGAAAACAGAAGCACACACTTGAAGAAACACATACAACAGCACTGGAGGCCATCCGGAGGAAGGAGATGGACACCACACCACCGTGAAGGCCATGGACGCAAGTAGCATCCGCTCCAATGGTGAGGACCAGTTTTAACCAGTGACGGGCACAAACGTATTCATGTGTATTCAGCTGAATACCCATTATTTTTGGCAAGAAAATTTTAGCTAATATTTATCTATCCTAGCCCAACGAATAAATCTGTTCGGTTGGCCCATAGCCCAACAGCAGCAGGAGTTGTTCCTTGACCAGGCTCACCGCTCGGTCGGTCGAGCGATACCATGCACGACTGCACGAGGACACTGGTGTTGGGCGGCGGTTGATCGATTCAGTTGAACACTACGGGAGAGCAGCACATTGCCGTGTGCTAAACACACACGGCGAAGGCTGAAAAGCACACGGCAAAGTCTTCCCCGTGTGCTGCACACGGCAAAGCGCACACGGGGAGAATTGCACGGCAACGACCTCTTTGCCGTGTGCCCCGGAGGCGGCCGAGAAGAGCTGGTAGTGGCTGGGCAGGACGGTTGTCGCTGCTCGGGACGCCTCAGTCCTCCGGGACTGCCACACACCGAGGTGGCGCGCGAGGATGCCGTCGCTGCAGTACCGTGGTCGTCTCCCTCGCCGGAGACGCGCCGGAAGTCAACACGGTCACCATCCTCGACGAAACCACGCGCCGGCTCATGGCCACTGCACGCGGCGCCGGCGAGGGAGGCCACCGCAGCGCCAGCGCACCTAAGTCCTGCCGCAACCGCGCCTAAGCCCCTCGCCGCCTCGCACGGCCGTTGGAAGCCTGACTCGCCAAGGCCAGGTCGACCTCGTCGTGCTGTCGATGTGGAGGATGGGCGCGGAAGAGAGCGGTGGCAGGGAGCGGCGCCGGACCGGGGACGACGAGGACACGAGGTGGAGCAGAGGAGATCGGTCAGGCGAGGTGGAGGCGCGCGTGCAGAACTGCAGTTCTAGAGCTTCCGTGGAGTTGGAGCAAGGAAGAAGAGAACCTACAGGGAAACTACCAATGTGGCAGGATTTATTTTTCGTTTGCAGCGATGTGTAGGTGCGTACAGGGGAGAGAAAGGCAGGATCCAGCTGCATGCGTCCATTCAACCAATCACAACAGAAACCCATGGATTGTGTGTTTTCTCTGAACGCTATAGATTGACTGCATTAAATCCAACGGCTCCGAGGCGTCATCTGTGTGAAACTCCTCCTAACCAATCAGAAAGCACGATTTCTTTGCCGTGTGTCGGCACACGGCAAAGATATTTTTTCTTTTCTCTTTTATTATTTTCTTTGATTATATAGCACTGACCATGTTAAATATGGGTATTTTATTACAAACTAATTTATCAAATGAAAAATGATATTTATAAAAGTAATTTAAAATTTTACTTCGGCACCCTTGTTTTTGGAAAATTTGAATTTGAATTACTTTCGGAAAATCGGCATAAAGTTATTTAATTAAGCGAAATTAGGTAAAAAGCGAGAAAATTCCTAATATTTTTAGATTATCCATAAATCTGGACTAATTCGTGTGGACATTAGATGGGTGCCATTTTGCACCATATTGTTTGTACTTGCTTCACAAAATCATTCATTTGTGGCACTTCAAAAATAAAAATTGATTTTTATAAAAATAATTTGAAAAATCTTTTTGGCAACATTGTTTTCCATGCCAAGGTACACCTATGTGTGAAATATGGACACTTTATCACAAACTATGCCACGGGGATGGTCATACATTGGTTATTTGACTCGAAACTTATATATGTTTATAGATGATACACCTTTTAGTGAAGGATTATTTTGAAAACTTTGTCAAAACTCAAGTTTATCATTTATCCTATCAACTTATACACATAAGAGGTCTCCATGCCAAAGGATTTATTTTTTGTAGTATTTTTTCACTTTCTTTTAGTTTTTGAAAAAATGGTCAAATAACAGCCGCCGTGGCTATTCGTTGAAAGGGGTCGATTTTTCAAAATCATCGATTATTCTGTGATACAACCACTACTTTTGTACCTTAAAATGATTTTTGTATAAAATTTAGAGGAAACTATAACATACTTATAGTTTAAATTTGAATTACTTTCGGAAAATCGACATAAAGTCATTTAATTAAGTGAAATTAGGTAGAAAGCGAGAAAATTCCTAATATTTTTGGATTATCCATAAATCTGGACTAATTCGTGTGGACATTAGATGGGTGCCATTTTGCACCATATTGTTTGTACTTGCTTCACAAAAGCATTCATTTGTGGCACTTCAAAAATAAAAATTGATTTTTATAAAATAATTTGAAAAATCTTTTTGGCAACATTGTTTTCCATGCCAAGATACACCTATGTGTGAAATATGGACAATTTATCACAAATTATGCCACGGGGATGGTCATACATTGGTCATTTTACTCGAAACTTATACATGTTTATAGATGATACACCTTTTAGTGAAGGATTGTTTTGAAAACTTTGTCAAAACTCAAGTTTATCATTTATCCTATCAACGTAAACACATAAGAGGATTCCATGCCAAAGGATTTATTTTTTTAGTATTTTTTCACTTTCTTTTATTTTTTGAAAAAAAATGGTCAAAATGGCCGCCGTGGCTATTCGTTGAAAGGGGTCGATTTTTTCAAAACCACCGATTGTTCTGTGATATAACCACTACTTGTGTATCTAAAAATAATTTTTGTATAAAATTTAGAGCAACCTATCACATAGTTGTAGTTCAAATTTGAATTACTTTAGAAAAATCGACATAAAGTCATTTAAATAAGCGGAATTTGGTAGAAAGCTAAAAAATCAATAATATTTTTGAATTATCCATCAAATATATACTACTTTGTGTGTAAATTAGATGAGTGCTATTAGTCTTAGATAATACGGACTATACCATGAGAATGGCCATTAGTGTTAAAAAATGAAAAAAAAATATTGGTCTTTGCCGTGTGCAAACACACGGCAAACCATAAATATTCTTTGCCGTGTGCAAACACACGGCAAACGAATAAATCTTTGCCGTGTGCAAACACACGGTAAAGACCTGACGTAACGACGCCGTCCGTCCTGCCGTCTAAGTGGACACGTGGCCATTGTCTTTACCGTGCGGCCATCTTTACCGTGTGTCTTTTATTGTCTTTACCGTGTGTCCGTCTTTGCCGTGTGTTTTCTGTGGTTCTTTACCGTCGGTGTTTCTTTGCCGTGTGCCCGAAATACAGCACACGGTAAAGACCGATGCACACGGCAAAGAGCTGGTATCCCGTAGTGGAAAGGCGATTAGGCGAGGCGGGCGGCGCATTGACGGAGTCGGCAGGGGCGACCAAGCGGCGGGAGCACCGGCGCCAAGCGGGGCGTTGGGCTGCTTCATTGAACGAGTTACCAAATTCATTCGCGGTAGGGTTCTAAAATCTGAATCCTCTTTGATTTCATTTCCAAGTTCCAACCTAGAAAATCGGTAATTACTCTTCCATCGATCTGATTATTATGCCTATACGTTGTAGTTGTACCGAATATTTTGGGAGAACCTATATCAGTGTCTTGATTTGCTAAACCTGTACTGAATTGTGAACCTTCAGGTTTTGCATTGAATTTTTTTTTGACTTTGAATACCTACCCACTATTAATACCCTGTGCGGCTGTGCCCGCCCCCGGTTTTAACCTTCCTCTTCTTCCTTCTCCCTCACAGCTAGCATGGTGGATGGAGTCACGTACGCGACCAGTTTTAAGCTTCCTCGGTTCCTCTTCTTCCTTCTCCCTCACAGCTAGCATGGTGGATGGAGTCTCCGTACACTGAACGACACCGACGTCGCCGAAGCTCGTCGGCGCACATCCCGACGGTCGGCGCGTCGATCACTCCGGCCAAGTCCGTCGGTGTTGGCGGCCGAGTGCAAGGAGGGTGCTGTCCTGGCACAGCCCATGTCCTGTTCACCGGAAGCTGGAGCCAATGAATACGACGTGGTGGAGTCCCCGACGGCAGCAAACATACAGCCACAGCGTCGTCCGCCGCTAACATGCAGCCCTTCGTCTCGTCGGAAGCCGGAGATGATGAAAAAGCCGTGTACTCGTCGGCATGCAGCCCACCATTCAGGTCGCTCGATCGTTGAGGACGCCAACGCGTGCCGGTCTGGCGGGCACCTCATCGGCGTACAGATACACACAGGCTCATCGTTGTACATGTTCAAAGTAGCGCAGCTCACCCCAACCCGGCATACAGGCGCAGCTCGAGACACAACCCGACGTACAGGTGCAGCTCGGCGCTCAGCCTACAAGTTCAGCTCGGCGTTGGCGTACAGGAGAAGCTCGACGCTCAGTGTCTCATGGCTCGGGGTATCGCGGCGTTCCGACGCAGTTTGGTGTTCGGCGTAGGTTCAACCAGGAGCCGGCGGACACGGATCGACGTACAGGAACAGGCGGTATAGGCGGTGGCATATCGCGTCGTCATAGTCGGCATCCCACCGTGGCGCGTCGCTGTTGCCGACGCCCGGCCACGGTGGCCGGACGCGAGCAATCAACTCAACACGTGCAGCAGTGCAGCTACGTACGCACGCGATGCGTGCACTTCAGCGTTCCCGGCAACGGCATATATGTGTAGCTCAAGTCTCGGCGTACAGGTGTAGGCCAGTGACGGAGCCAGGAATTGAATTGAGCCGGGTCGAGCAACTAAGCTCTAAAAAAATTTAGGCAAAAAAGCAAGTGTATTCAACACAAAAAAGGTTTAAACAAATTCAATTTCATATTGCATAAAGCACAAGTACAAACTGATTACAAAGAACAAGAAAACTACATAAAAAATAGTGCTACATTTTGATAAGAAGATAGTACCATACCATTAAGTTGAATCCATGTTGGCAAGACGAAAGTATCGAGGAAGATGACCTCTATGGTCATTGTAGGAATGAAAACGTAGCATAATGTTCTTGTCATCAATTTTTGCAAATATCTCTTTTTCAACGTAGAAAATCATCAAATTATTGAGCCAGTCATCCCCTGTCCTATTTCGAAGATCTGTTTTTATAATATTCATGGCCGAGAAAACTCTCTCAACTTGTGCTGTTGCCACAGGTAATGTCAACACAAGTGTAATAAGGCAATAGACCATAGTTGCAAGCTCAACTAGCTTATCATTGTCAAAGTTGCTAAATGAGTCTCTAGGATCAAGGCATGCAGTGCACAATAATAGGCGTGTAGAAGTTTCAGAAAATCTATTATTCATCTCAGTTATGTTTCTGTCAAGCACCTCATTAAAGAGTTGTACCTTGTAATGATGGTAGCAAGTAACCATCTTGCGTGAGCTCCTTGAATAACCTCTAGCCAGAATGTTATCATCCATGTTTGGTACAAAAATATTTCTTCCACCACAAAAGTTAGTAGCAGCAAGCAATAGATGCTCCCATCCATCATTTCTCAATTGCTGCAATAGACTTTTAACTGAGACAATCAAATTCATAGCGCTCACTATGTTCTGATCCTTGGATTGCAATGCTTGTGACAAAGGATTTGTTAAACCAAACACTCGAAGCATCAAATGCAAGATAATAACAAATTCAAACCTTTCCATGTATATCATATAGCCTGAAGCCAAACCTCTCTCCTCGGCATCTGTCCCATCAAGAGAAACACTGCATAGCACTTCACCAATTGAATCCCACATATGTTGAATCCGAATTAGAGTCTTGTGGTGTGACCCCCAACGAGCATCACCGGGTCTTGCTAAACTTGTCTCTTGATTTTTGCCTCTTCCCGATGAGATCTCCCCACTCTCTAGTTGCGCTACCAAACGGTCATGATGCAATTGCAACAATACATCTTTCTTCTTACAAGAGGCACTCACCTACAAGAAATGTGCATGTAGAAATTAGAATTGATGTATAGATAAAGAGTTGACAACTATTTGCAATTATGTACAAGAAAAACTAACCATACTAACAATCTTGTTTAGTTGACCAAAGAAGTGACCAATTGGTAGAAGTCCTTTCACAACCGCAACAATCACCAATTGAAGTTGGTGGGCAAAACAATGCACATAAAAAAGCATGAGGGTTGTCGGCCAATTCCAATGTTTTTAAACCATGTAGCTGCCCACGCATATTAGAGGCACCATCATATCCTTGTCCTCTTAATCTTGACATGGACAAATTATGGTCAACAAACATCGCATCTAAATATCTTTTCAAAGAAGCTGATGTAGTATCAAGAACATGCTCAACACCGAGCAATCTTTCCAAGATCTCTCCTTTTTGGTTCACAAACCTACAAACAATAAGACAAGAACATATAAGATTACAAAAGATAATTAGAGAGAAACTAGCCAATAACATATAAATATTTCAATATAGAGAGAAACTAGCGAATGACTAACCTCAAGATCACAGCCATTTGCTCTTTAACCAATACATCACGAGACTCGTCAACAAGTACAGAGAAAGGGGCATTTCCAAGCTCACTCGTTATGACTTTTGTAGTCTCTTCTACACATGCTTTTGCTATATCTAGTTGGATTTCATGAGATGTCAATTGACAATTGCCAGGAGCATTGTCATTAATTACATTGGCTACATCCTTGCATCTTGCGCCATACCAATCCAACATTTCACGGAAATTATCCTTGTTCAAGGAAGTGCTAGACTCATCATGCCCACGAAAAGCTAGACCTTGTTCAAGTAGAAATCTGACAACACCCACAACAGCCCTCAAACGAATTTCATAATCAATATGCAATTGTTCTTCATGACAGACAAGAGCATATGCCACACTTTGCTTTTTATTTCTGAAATCTTCACAACTATTTCTTGCATTGTTGTGAATACTATTTGGTCCACCTACATTAGACTTGAAATTTTCTGATGCTTTCTTCCAATTTTTAAACCCCGTCTTTGTGAAAACATCATATCCAAAGTGTGAACTATTGCTTGCAGATTTGAAAAGAAAACAATGGAAACAATATGCAGCATCCTTCTCCACACTATACTCTAACCAATCATATATGGCATACCATGCATCTAAAAATGACCGGTGATCCGGACCAAAAAAAAATTCGGAAAATTATGACCAATTAAACGATTACGGCCTCTATACAAATATGCCCATCTCATTTTATCTCTGATTTTAGGGTACCAAATTCATCAATTGGTCTCCGAACTCCAAGATCGGCCACAACATTTGCTAGATCAAAGATTTTAGCAACATTTGTCGGTTGAGTGTCGTACAACATTGAAATCGAAATCAGTATTTGAGCAATCTACTGCATGCTACTGGTCACAACTCACAAGACAAGTAGACATCAAAACTAAAATATGAAATCCAAAGGGCAAATCTACCTGCTCATGGCGTGCGGCGCGTGCCCTCTTGAGATTTCTGGAGGTTTCTGCATCTTCTTCTTGCCGAGCTCGAGCCACTGCCAGATTAATTTCCTCCTCCTCAGCCACGATCCATAGCCACTCTTCATCTTCATCAGAGTCCATCGGAGATTCGGAGGTGGCCGTGCGGGGCAGCCGGGCGAGCTCGGGGGCGAGGTCCTGGTGCGCGGGGACGACTGGACGAGCTCGGGGGAGACGAGGCAGGGGCGGAGACGCGAAGTGAGCCTGGCAGGACGAGGGAGCCGCGACCGGGCGGGTCAGGGCGGTGGCCGGCGCCGGCGAGAGGCGAACTGGGCGGGGGCGGAGTGTGGTGGCGCGCCGGCGCGGGGAGAGAAGAGGCAGGGGTCGACGACTCGACGGGTCGGAGTGTGACTTTTCTTTTTTCCTATTTTTCCTAGTACCTAATTTTTTTTCTACCAAATCCGAGGGGGGTCGGCCGACCAGGCTCGACCCCCTGCTGGCGCCGCCACTGGTAGGGGCAATAAGTACAGTTTGGCGCCCGACGTACCTGGCAATTCGGGTATCATCCGGCGTATACGACTGGTACATCCTTGTCATTGTTCATTGCCCAGCGGCCTCGACAGCACTCTTCCACAGGTCCATGAGACGGCGTCCGCGACTAAGCCGAGACTGCCGTGAACTCGTCGTCAGGCCAAGACGAGGCGCAGACCATACCGTCCATGCATCGGCTCCTAACAACATACTCCTGCGACTTACCCCTTACACACCCCGACGAAGCTGCTAGTCGTCTAGAAGTTCAATAGCAACCACTTCCGCCGCTTAAGACGATGGCGAGGGCGGGCGAGGCCGAGTAAAGGCCACGTTTTTAGCGACGTGTGTACCGACGAGGACACTGGTTCTGTCGCTGCCCACACACCACACCATCAGCATGCACAACGTGAAGCGAAGACAACAACGACGACCACACATCTTAATCGGAGGTGTCTCACGGCGTAACCCCCAGGAGTAATAAGCGGGAGCTTTGGGAGACCCCGTGATCCAGGAGACCGCAATCGACATAGTAAGGTTGGCCGCGTAAGTAGGCCACGGAGCGAAATCAGTTGAGAATTGTATTTGTTATCTCAAAAACTAGAACAATACCCCGCGCGTTGCATCGGGTATCTTCTTTAAAACGCTTCAAACTTTAAATTATCTACAGATTCGTAGTCACTGGTCATTCTTTTTATCTCATTTTCAGTGAAGGATTTGACACTAGAATTGCTATGTGCAATCCACTTTGATCTATCATCGACTTGAATTAGTTCTCTAACTGAACATGAAACTAGTTATTGTTAATACTAGCAGTTAATTTCAACCCAACAAAGAAATTAAAAGACAACATTTGCGGCTGATGGTGTGCTATATCTATATTTCACAAGGCAACCGAAAAAACACGAGAATGTAAACGTGACCTCTTCTGGTTGGCAAGAAAGATGAAAAAGCTCAATGATTGAACAGTACCAGCTCAGTAAAGAACAAATTCTGCATTTCAGAGGAAGAGCATACATAATATTTGAAGCTGCTTTGACGACAAAACATGATGCACTAAGAACCAATAGAAGCTTGTGTTCTGCAAGTCTAATGGACCTACTTGCGAAATTGCATTTCCTTCCACTTGATACCAAGAGATGGCCTTACAAATCTTCGACTGTAGACAAGATGAGCAACATAATTTGAAGGGGAAATCATATGGCATTTCCGCTGCACGAGCCATTCTTTATCATCCCATCAGTCTTCATCGCACCGACAGATCTAGCCCTCATTGTTACCGATGACTAGCGCCGGCAAACCAGTTTCAGTATCATCCGTGATTGCGACCGGGGGCAGAGGCGATGCCTCAATCATCGGCTTCCCTCCTCTCTTCAGGGTACTATTGATCATATCCCCCATGGACTTGAAAGGATTAGTCAGTTTCTTCTGCACCGCGAGGAGGAACGACGCCTCGTTGAATTGCCACAGTGCGGTCATGACGATAACCGTGCCGAGTAGGATGTGAGTGATCATGTTCTGCCTCTTGATTTTGTCCAGGTCTTTTGCTATATCGCCTAGCCCCACCTCCTTGCGGCTCTCCAAATCCTGATGGGAAGAGCTCAGACCATCACTGTCCACCACAACATCTTTCTCCAGTGCGTCCAACTGTTGAAAGAAACAACGATGTTACATGCTTTCAGAATTTGCGTCAAAAGAAAGATGAAATGGAAGTAACGCAGCAAGGTTTGTATTGTATAGAGAAAGGACGAAGGGAAAGAGATATAGATCAATGCAGATGCAGTAAGACACAATTCCAAGACCATCAGGTGCATCTGCAACCTGAAACAAATTCAGATGTACAAGTAATAGCAGACACCTAGGCATACCTTGGAGAGCAACGGGGAGAGGAGATCTTCATCTTGATCCCGCGGAACCATGGAGCCCTCTTCTTCCCCGTGCTGCTGCTGATGTTTAACCTTCTTCTCCTCCAGGAGGCCATGGATGGCTTCCTGTAATAGCTCCACCTTCTTCCTCCTCCCCTTCTCCCCACCAAAACTACCACTAGCAGCCTCTCGCCTGGTGCCCATGGCAATGCCCATCCAGTGGCAGACCAAGAAAAGCACTGAGGGTGGGGACACTAACAAAAATTCGCAATCGCTGCAATACAAATTTGCCAAATGAATAACACAAGTAAGCTATTTCTTGCCATTTTTAAAATGCTACGGCATGCAATCTAATTGGCTATCGGCAGTAATTTGCAACAAAAAAATACACAATAACACAATCTCTATAAGCAATCTGTATAGGCTATCAGTTTCAAAAAAAAAATCTGTATAGGCTATCGGCAGTAAATTCTAGCCAGGCAGTACACAATAACACAAGTAGCCCAATTCTGACTTCTGAGCACATCAGTACACAGTATCAGGACTAGCTATCAGCAGCAATTTGCAGCCAAAAAAAGAGTAGCTATCGGCACTTCGGCAGTAATTTGCAAAAAGAGAGCATCTTACCTTGCTAGAATCCGGCTGGCTGCAGCGCTGCTCCTGAGCCCACACCTGCTCTGTCCGTTGCCCGCCTAGTCTCCTGCGTCTCCCGCTGCAAAGCGCCCGAGCAGCGCTGTTGCTCCGCAACCTCAGCCCATGCCCAGCAGGACGCGCGGCGCAGCAAGAATTTGCGCGGGGGGGGGGGGGGGGGGGGGGGTCAGGAGGAGGTGTGCGTGCGTGTGCGTGTGTGTGGAGGGGGGAAAGGGAGGGAGCCGCCGGAGGGATATACGGAGCGGATGCGGCGATGCGCTCGGCTCGGACGACTGGAGGAGATCGATGGAGCTCCATCGGCGAACCGTGGCATACCCAGCTCGGCTCCCGACCGGAGGCCCAGGACGCTTTTCGTGGGCTTTTTCAGCTCCCGAACAAAACGTTTCGCACTCCGTATTGTTTCTGAGTAAAATGCATTCTTGGTAACTGAACTTAACTTTTTTTTTTTTTGCATGGGTAACTGAACTTACTCGAAAGCTCACTTTAGTCATTTTACTTAATTATTAAAGATACGGTCAATACGATTATTATACAATTTGGGTGAGCATACGGTCACTGGCTCACTGTATAGCCTCGTATTTCAGGGTATATACGACTTTCGCGATCTGTTTGAAATTCTGTTAGGTGTGCTGTTTCTTTGTTTGCCGATTTTTTCTTTCTCCTTCTTTTTACTAGCGTGTTGGTTTCTTGGCGTCTGAAAAAAGAACAAAGTAGTACACAACTGAAAGAAAAGAAAAACCATGTTAACCTATCTATAACTGATTTAAGGCTTCCCTACATGTTCATATAAATAACCAAAAGAAATACAGTAACTGAAAAGAACCATTTTGCAGTACTAGAACAAAAAAAATATGGAGCACACAAAGACGCAGTTTCAAGAATTATCTGAATTTTTTCATAAATATTTGTATGATAGTGAGCTTTCTTCATTTTACGGGGATGTCTCTTTGAAGGTTTCTTGTGTCCCTCCGGCTGTTTCTTGTTTCTGTCTCTCTAAAATCAGTGCTTTGGAAAAATAATGTATAGATTGTAAGTTGATACTTACAAATTTGTAATAGGAAGAGATCAGCTTGGGGGTGAAACACATGTGTGAATGTTTGAACACAAAATGGACAGATTGTAAGCTGATACTTACAAATTTGTAATAAGAAGAGATACCAACTTGTTCTTGTGTGGGGAGTAGCTGAAGTACTTGATCAATGATTAATGTGCGCAAATGAGCAACAGACGTGTTTTTCTGGATAAAAAATAGGAAAAAATAAATTGTACTCTATTACGATCACAACTAACTGCAAAATAAATAGTTCGATTGGAAAGGTAGATTTGTCTAATACTTAAAAGGTGGGAAAAAACACAATAAGAGACAAAATATTCATGATTTTGAAATCACAGTTGTTCCTGAACTTCTTCATATCATGTACTGTTTTGAACATAAAAATGCAGGTTTTCTGTTTCTTCATTGCTTGTGTTGACTTAAGGCGAATGCCCCAGTTCACTGTTGCATGAGTCATTCAGTCTATAGAAAATTCAAAATAAAAATCTAGGAAGTAGGAACTACACTAGATGTCATGATGACACTTCTGTTCCATTTCAAATATACTGAATTAAAATACTTCCCAAATCTTAAAAATAAATAAAGGTCGCATCAAATTTGTCGCACTCAAATAGATGGTATATACCCTAATTCATCGTCGTAAGCAATATCTTGAACATTGTCTTATTTGATTTTATGTAAAAAATATTTCCCCAAATTTCACATGTACGAATGCAATGCACATACCTATACTCTACCCTTACGTTGGTCTAAACTATGGGATCTGACAAACGTGGGAGGGTCAGCATGGTCGATAGGGGTGAGGAGAGAGGTGGATCGGCTAGAGATACCACCATGCACTGGACTATCAACACTAGGAAGGGAGAGGCGGCGCTGGTGGTGGTGATTCAGACAAGACATTAGAGTAAGAAGGGAGTGTGTTCGTGAAGCATATTCTGAAGATTAATGTCCTGTCCGCACCTGCACCCTTCTATTCCGGTGAAAAAACTTTAAAAATCGCGCCCCAGTCACGGGAACGGAGGAAGTACGAAGTCAATGCCTAACCAAACCTAATTTAGTAGACAATCAAAACAAGGGTTATGCAGATAAAAGGAAATGTTGCTGCAAAGAAACCGAGTATATTTATAGCTTTTGTGTTTCCTCCTCAATAAGGTTAAAAATGTCAATTGGTTAGATTTTGCACGAGTCGGATAATTCCAATACCCGCAAAAGGATGCCCTTGGTAGAAAATCATGCACACCCCGAATACTTGATGATGTACATGCCCTATGGACAACGAATCCTGCTTCATATACAAATATTACCCTCATCAGATAACAAATAAGGTTTATGATTTATACTATACAGCAACCACATTGTATTACAATTGTCGAGTTAGGTTTTTATAGTTATTTATGTCGTTGTTATTCTAGTGAAAGTAGCATAAGAGTAAGGTGTATCTCGAGTAGTGTAGTTGCGTGCCCAAAAGATCGAGAGGAGGTCGTAGGATGGTCTTATAGTCAGGGCCGGCCCTGAGCATGTGCAGCCGGCCCTGCTTGTAGATATGGTCATCCTACACCCGCACAAATATGACGGCGATGTTTCCAAATCAGATCTGTCTATCTCATTGATGCGCTACCTACTCCTATCGTACTGTGTTAGAGTCCATGTCGAGGATGGTAGTGTTGAAATAGAGAGCTTTTTTTAGTATTGCTAACAGGAATGTCCAACTAGTCGTGGAGATGCATTTTCGCAGCTGCTGCTCGCACACGAGTCTGCAATCCGCTGCTCGACGCCGTAATACTCCCTTTGTTCCACATTACATGACTTTCCTTTATGCATTTGATCTATACATGTAACATGTCTAGATAAATCCACATGTGGACAAATGGAAGTCATTTAATTGGAACGGAGGGAGTAGCATCCAAACCCTCCACCAATGTGACATCACAACATGGACGGTGACGTGCTCACCCTCTCACATTCATTTGGCTGTCCTCGCACACCGCGTGTGCGCCTTTACAGCTTTGATTCTGGGTACCCAGAAAGTTTTTGTACATCGACATCATCGTTCCCACGGTAGTGCTACTTTGGGCCAACAAGTTCTATTTCTTGAGCACCACATTCGGCAATTGTACTATGGCTGCAGCCTACATATGTGTCTTGTGCTATGAATCTTGACAAAGTTGGTATATGCAGCTCGATTAAAAGCTATCATACCCAACTAGGACCGTGGCAACTGACGGTAGCCAGCTTCAGCCGGAGTTGGTGTACAAAGTGAATCAAGTGATCAAACTAGGCTGTGCAGTTTTATAAGATACAAGGCACATAAGTGCCTAGCTTTAAATTAATAAGACCAAAGAGTTCACACAAAGGAGAGTTACATGCTGCGGCGTACAGCTTAGCCATAAGAGACGAGCACAAGCGAACCGAAAAACATCCACTAGACAAGCTCAAGCTAACAAGACAACAACCAAGATAACCAGCTGATAGGGGAGCCACCCCAGCACACACTCCGAGAGCAGGTGGAGAAGCCGCAGGAGGTCGCCAAGTCGCTCAGGTCCTACTCGGAGTTCTCGGGCGATTTGCTGTATATAACAGCTTGAGCCTTGCCACCAGCGACTCTAGCCTTGGCCGATCCATGGGCTTGGCGTTTAGGCACCAAAGCTGCAAAAAGATAAGCGTTTTGTATATCACGTCAGCGGGGTGGTGAATAATCCTGCGTTCAATAGAGAGTTTATTGAGAATATTCCATAAAGCCCAAGATTTGCAACAAATAAAGACCATACCACCCTACGCGTTTGTCCCGACAAACCGCTTAGAATGGCATAGAATTGAGCGAAGTTAGCCGGACACCAACGATTCCCAAGAGTTGACGTAACACACTCCAAGCGAATTTAGCGATCGAGCAAGTGAAAAACATGTGAGTCGCGTCCTCCGCAGCGCCACAAAGGGCACAGAACCCGTCCGAAGGCCCCTGCCTTGAGGCGAGAACCTGTCCCGAGGTAATCTGTCTAGGATCAGCTGCCAAGAGAAGATTTTGATTTTCAGCGGAAGTTTTGCCGCCCACACGTCCTGAAAGTGTGCGACGGCCGCCCCTTGGGAGAGCCTAGCATACATGGAAGCCACCGAGTACTGCCCTGACGCTTCCAACGACCAAGAAACTAAGTCAGGACCCTCACAGATGGGAATCTGATCAATGAGCTGCAAGATCTCAACCCATTGAGATATGCCCTCCGCGTCTAACGAACGTCTAAGGTTGATGGAGTTGGCAACCACTGCTGCCACGGACACCTGCTGGTTATCACAAACAGCAAAAATGCGAGGGAATCTGACTTTCAGAGGGGTAGAGCCATGCCACACGTCTGACCAGAAAAGAGTTCTCTGCCCGTTACGGATTGAATGACGCGCCCCAAGCTTGAAAAGGTGCTTAATTTTCCCGAGACTACGCCAAAACTGCGAGCCCCCCCCCCCCCCCCCCCGACTGGAGCTTGCAAAAATGTCCTCATTAACTAGATATTTGGCCCTGATCAAATTGGCCCACAAACTATCATCCTGTTGGTAAAGCTTCCACACCCATTTCAACATTAGGGCTTTGTTCATAAGTTTGGAATTGGTGATCCCCAGACCACCAAGTTCCTTGGGTCGACAAACCGCAGGCCAATTCAGCAAGTGGTACTTTCTCTTCGACCCGAGCCCTCCCAATAGAACTTCGCTCTATGTGAGTCAAACTTCGCATGCACACCATCTTGAAGGAGAAACAGCCCCATGGCAAACATTGGAAGACTGGCTAGCAAGAATTGGAAAGAATCAGTCTCCCCCCGGAGGAAAGGAATCTTCCAACCCAAGGTTCCACCCTAGCAGCAAGTTTTAACACCAAGAAATTCCATTGCTCAATAGTGAGCTTCCTGTCCGCAACCGGAAGACCTAAGTAAATGAAAGGGAAAGCCCCCAGTTTGCAGTTAAGCATATCTGCCACCCTCTGCCGCTGAGCACGGGGTTTACCCATAACTATGACCTCACTTTTGTGGTAGTTGATTTTCAATCCTGACATTTCCTCAAAGCACATCAGCAGAAATTTCAAATTAGCAATTCCTCTATCCTCATCTTGAATCAGAATAAGAGTATCGTCCGCGTATTGGAGGTGAGTGACCCCACCTGGGATCAAGTGAGGCACAACCCCCTGGATGTGCCCCCGCGGCGGCAGCAGAGAGCATGGCCGAGAGAGCCTCCGCAATGAAGTTAAAGAGCAACGGTGACAGCGGATCGCCCTGCCGCACACCCCTCTTGTTGCGGAAGAACTGGCCCATTTCGCCATTGATTGAGATCGCGGTCTGGCCCCCTTGGACTAATTGCATAAGTCTGTGAATTACTCCTGCGTCGAACCCCTTCCGACGCAGAACCTCCGCAAGGAAGTCCCAATTTACCCTGTCGTAAGCCTTTCGAAGTCGATTTTGAACAAGACGCCCCCAAGCTTCTTGCTTTTAAGTTCGTGCACAATTTCCTGGAGCGCCAAGGCACCATCCAGGATGAACCGGCCTTTGATGAAAGCGGTTTGATTAGGGTGATCACTCTATTGGCTATGGGGTCGAGACGAACCGCAAAGGCTTTGGACACAATCTTGAAGATAACATTGATGAGAGCAATTGGACGAAACTGAGAGATAAGGTCTGCACCCTGCACTTTAGGGATAAGCGAGAGCACCCCAAAATTTAATCTAGCAATGTCAACCCTGCCCAAGATAAAGTCATTGAGGATATGAAGAACCCCGTTCTTAACCAATCCCCAACACTGTTTAAAGAACAGGACCGGAACCCATCCGGTCCAGGAGCCGTGTCCGATTTCATTGCCATCACCAGCGATTCCAGCTCTTCCTCTAAGTAAGTGAGGGCGAGGCTCAGGTTTTCCTCATCCGACACTCGACTGTCCACCCCCCAAGTATTACTGGCCAACCCACAGGTCCGGCGGTCTGAACCCATCAAAGCCCGGTAGAACTCATAAATGTGCTCTTGCAGATCCTTTTATCCGAAATAGGCCCAGGGGAGTTGAGAGAGACGAGATCAGACACTTGCGCCGTCTACCATTAGCTATCGCATGGAAGTAGCCCGTGTTTGCGTCCCCCGCAGGGCCCACCGAATTCTGCCTCTCTGTCTCCAATATTCTTCTTCCAATTTTAAGAGGTTGAGAAGTTGTTCTTCAAGGTGGAGGCGGAAGGCCCAATCCTCCTCCTCCAACCCGTCAACATCCGCCCGCAAATCCAGGCTTTTGATTTGGTTGAGAATTAGGTCTTTTTTAGCTTAGCATCCTTGCCAAGGTTGCGGCTCCACCCCCGGAGGAACTGGCGAAGATTAGAACTCATGAAATTCCACCAGTCAATGATATCCCTACCACCACCACCCCGGCCAGGTGGTTCCATCTGCGAGTCAGCATGGGCTTGAAGTAGTCTAATTCGAACCACCCGGTTTCGAAGAAGAACCTATTACTACGGACCAGGGAGCCCTCTCCCGAGTCAAAGATCAGCGGCGTATGGTCAGAGCCCAAACTGGTTTCGGCTACCAGAGAGCAAGTAGGAAAACGGACGTCAATTTCCGGAGAGATGAACACACGATCAAGGGAGCTTTTTTATTAGACCAGGTATAACGCGCCCCCGTGCGTGGCAGCTCTTTCAGTGCCCACATCCCAATGTGGGCATTGAACAAGTCAATACGCGGCCAGTTGACCCTGTCATTGTTCTTGTCATCAGCCGACCGAATAAGGTTGAAGTCGCCCCCCAAAACCACTGGGTGGGCGCATCTGTTGATCTTGGCGGAGAGTTCCTCTAAGAAAGCACTGGATCTGGAATGGTCAGCAGGACCATACACCCCAATGATGTCCAAAAAAGTTCCCGAGATTCTATGTCGAACTGACGCACTAACAAAGGTCTGACCTAGCTCAAAGGCCCCAATCTCAAGAAGGCTATCCCTTAACCCAATCAAGATGCCCCCAGAATGTCCGTTAGCCGGCAGCCAGCTCCAGAAGAATTTATCGCCCACCTCAAGACTCTGAAGTTCATTATCAGTGAAGTCTTGCTTGATAGTCTCTAGCAGAATAACCACGTCTATGTGATGTTTGCGGAGGTAGTCCTTGAGAAGAGTTCGGCGGCCCCGCACCCCGAACCCTCTGATGTTCCAGAAAAGGATCCGCATTAGGACACCGTGCCCTTAGCCCGTGCTTGGCGGGTTACCATGCGCCGGCCCACCGGTGCTATGGATTTGGTCACGCGCTTCCTAGACTTCTTGGGTGCAGGAATCACAGCGTCCCCTGAGGCCGTGAAGGTTAAGGACACACCAGGCCCTCCTGGTGTGCCACCAGCTTTATCTGCTACGGACAGACCACTCGAACCCGGCTCCCCTGAGCCTGGCTCTTCTTCTCCGCGCTCTCCTTTTCCGCTTGCTCATTAGCTTCTTCTGTCTCTTTCTTCTCCTTTGCTTTCTTTTCTTTCTCGAGAAGAGAAGTTTTCAGTGCAAGCTCCGCCTGCAGCAGTTCCCTAGCTTGCAGCATTGAAATCACCTGTTCGGCCGCCCCACCCGCTGGGTCTAGAACAACACAGCTATCTCTAGCAACTTGGAGAAAATCTAAAACAGGTCTATCTTGCAGAATAGCGAAATTGGAGATGGAAGAGGTACCTGTGTCATTTTTCTTCTGAAGGCGCTGACGAGCACGGTCGAGAACCAACCCCTCCATCTCTCCTTTGCCCCTGACGCTCCTGGGCACTTCCACTCACGGGTTTGCTGCGAGGAGCCCGAGCCACTGGCGCAGAGAAGGCCCGAGCAGAAGCGTCCAGAGTCGGGCCCTCCCTCCTCGAATCTCCCGAGCCCTCCTCCAACGCCAATCCTGGCCAGCCTGTCATGGTTGGCTTTACTACGAAGTTCCGAAGAGCGCTGAGAGTCCACCTCTGTGTTGACGCCTTGGCAGGCGTCACGAGGAGCTGCTCCACAGTGGCGCCTCCCTCCGAGGCGGCCGGCTGCCCACTTGCGAAAGAATGGAAGAAGCCACGACTTGCTGCTTGAGCTCCACCTCAGCAGGAGCCCCGGGCTGCCGGAGGAAGGAGCCGTACTGACTGATCACCAACGATGGTTGCGTGGGACCTCTGTAGCAGCCTTGCGTTGGCCCGACTCCATCCCAGCTTTGTGCATCGGCGACCTGCTCCTGCTCGACCTAGCTTTCTTAGGATTCCGGTCTTCCAAACCTCATCATCCGAGCTCAAGAATCTGTCACGCTCACGGTCCTTGTCATCCCTTTTATCATGGTCCTTGTCATGCTTCTTGGTGGTGGAGAAGGAGGAGCCGGACCCTTCTCCCTTCCTGGGAGCTCCCGTCCACCCGGACTTGGAACCCTCTCAGATTAACGAACAGCGTGATGAAATGTTGGAGCTGAACTGGCGTTCTACAACCAAAGCGCATACGAACAGGGCCATCCTTGGCCTGAAGCGAAGCGGAGTCCACCTCCAGGGGTCTGCCCAACTCAAGAGTGCCAGCCAGCAGACGGACTCCTCCCGCCAAGGCGCCGCACCCCATGCAGCTTGATCCAGGTCACAGTGAGAGTCTCAGAAAAAGAGGTTCACTGCAGGATTCCGTAACCTCGCCTTAGCCAGCGTCGTCGGGAGAGAGCCCGCCCCCACGGGTTGCCATCCGCAGCAGTTCCTTAGAAGGAAACACCAGGGAGAAGGTGTTAGCCGTGATTGTTTCACCTGCCAGTCCCAATTTTCTTGCACAAGGTCCTTGAATTCTTCTGCCACTATCACCTCAGATAAGTCATCTAAGTCAAGCTTCACAATTGCAGCATTCTGAGGGTTCCGCTCCGGTTCTGGCTTGTCATCCTCCACAAACACGAAGTCGCGGCCTTGAATACCAAATCCCGCCCAACCCGGGGCCGAGGATCTTGTCGGAGCGGTACAGATCTTCGCCGGGTGGCCGACCTGCTTGCAGTTGGAGCAAAACGGCTTCTCCGTGCATTGGGTTTGGATGTGACCTTGGTTCCCACAATTGTAGCACGTGACTTGAGAGAGATCCGTCGCCGACGAGCCCCCCCCCCCGCCATCGCGTCTGAACTGGGGCTGAAAGCTTCGGAGGAGATCTTGGGCGCTTGTACCCCACTTCCCGCTGCGGATCTACGCCCCTCTGATTGAACCTTGGTGGTGAGCGATACCGGTTGTCCTGGCCCCTGCCCAGCCGGGCATCCCCACCACGACCGTAGCGTTGTCACACAGCGTCCTTCTTCACGGAGACGAAGGCTGCCAGAGTCATGCTCGTGAGGCCTGGAGTTGTCGTTGTCGCGCTCACGCTGGAGCCTCATGTTCTCCTCTTGCTCACGATCCAGCTTCTTCTGAGGTCCTCCGCGTCGTGGCACCGGCCCCCGCTGCCGCTACCGACCGGGCCTCCATGGCCGTTGTTGCTGCCCTCGCCTTGCGACGAACCGCCGCGCCAGTTGCTCGAGCCCCCCTTGTTCCTGTTGCGCTCCATCACAGCTAGGAAAGGGGCGGAAGCACCCGAGAGGAGAGACGGCGCGACGAGAACCTTGGCCCTGGATTTGTGTCTCCTCACGTCTCTCTTGTTGGCTGGAAACCCTAAAGAGAGATCTAGGGTTCCGGAGGGGAGCCACACCCAGTTAGATAGCTGGCGGCGCACTACATGGGATTGATAGAAAGTATAAAACCGTTATTAGGGTGGGAGCGATAGCCGTAATATGGTCGCTGTGGCTAAGTAGAAATGACAAGGTTTTAATGATAAAGATGTTTCTCGTTTACACGTACTCTACATGTGCACAAGTATTCTCCGTTCGTGGTCCACCTTACAACGGGAGGGACATCGAGGCCTCTTTATGGAGGCATGTGCACGTTTGGAAGAGGTAGCGAGGGATATTTTTACCCGTCATGGATGGTCGCTTGATCGCCGGATTGGTGCTGCATAGGCGTTCGTTGTCATCTATTGTGCTGGCGTTTTACTTTATTCTCTCATGATTGTATTACGTCTAGTACTCTTTTACCTTTTATGTTGCTACTTGGATTGCAGCTGTGTGCATTTTTGTGATGCAGAGGCCGGGTGTAATGCTTAACTTTAAGTAATAAAGCCCTTTATCTAAAAAAAATCCTCCACCGTCTGATCTGGGCCACGGACCACGTGGCACAAATCCCTCACCGGTTCACCCAGACCAGCAGAAGCCACACGGCCCACCACTTCACGGCCCACCACTTGGGAACGAGAGATGGAGGGCCCAGATGGGCCGGCCTCCCCAGACCCCAAGCCACCAGCCCGCCCCAACAACACAGAAGGCCCAAGCGGGGCAAACCCTAGCCTTGCGTCTTTCTCCTGCGAGGCGCCTGCCGGCGGCGGCGCTGCCTCCCGAACCGCCGGGAGCGGCACCAACAGCGAGCCCACCAGCAAACGCCCACCACCAGGGCTCCACACCCCTAGCACGGCCGGCTACGGTTTGTCCCCTGACGAACCCAGCGGAGGGAACTCGGCGGAGGAGAACGACGACCACGCCGCCCCGCTCCCCATCGACGGCGCAGGAGACACAGAGGGGTCCGGCGCGGCGAGATCCCCCTAGATCTCCCCGCCCGAGAGCACCCGAAGCTCTTGTGGGAGGAACGCCGCCAACATAACCGCCCCGCGCGGAGCTTGACGCGCATCCTACCCAACCTCGACATCGGAGACCACCTAAGCATCATCTTCCGCCCGCGGCGCGCCGCCCTCGGCCACGGCGAGCACCGCCTGGGCCCGGCGCCCCTTACGCCGGCGCTGCTTGCACTCCTCACGGCGGAGAACTGGCGTCCCTGGCCAGTCGCCGCGCGAGTCGCCACTCGCACCCTGCGAGTAAGACACATCGCACCCCTCTCGCTGTGCAGTTTTGTACTAACGTGCTTCCCAATGACTTCCAATCCTACTGCACCAATGCCATACACTACCATGTGCCTCCATGATCTCTCTTGCATAACCAGATACATTACTAAGGTCAGCCTTCCAAAATGATGAAGGCATACTGGATATATATAGAGCTTAGTTTTGTGATACTGTGAAGCAGTTCTCTCCCAATTTTTTGAAAAGGACGATCATAACCCGCGCTATCCATTCACCAACCAACTCTACCATGGTGTCACTACGAAGATCATCAACAAGGACAACTAATGCTGACATGCTTACCCAATCAATATTTATAACCATATAAGCATGACATGAAGCTGAAATGTCTTTTCGTGGAGATTAGTTTCACCTATGTTTTTTTTTTTTGAAAAAAGATCCGATCCACATATATTAGGTAGCTCGAGCATATTACAAACAGGTCCACAGAAGAAAAGAAAATACAAAAGGACCCAGGAATATGCAGGAAACACCCCTAGGCACCGAGCAAGAACACGATCGGACCCGCGCGCCGCGCGCCAGAGCACCTAGCCGTCGCCGGAGCCGCCGTACCATCAGCCGCCGAGGAGAGAGCGCCTCCACCCATTGTAGAAGACCGCGGAGTCGTCCGCCGCGCCGCGACGGAAACCTGAGCCGATGAACGCGCACGGCCAGAGCGCCAACCTCCCCGCACCACCCTTCTTCCCGCCGACTCGACGCCGACCAAGTCCACCACCAGCAGCACCCCGCAACTTCCCGGCGCCCGCTCCCCTCGCCACCTCGGCTGGCCAGAGCAGGAAACGCCGAAGAAGACCACCACCGCGACCACCACCAAAACGGAGCGCCCACACCCAGCAGCTTCCCCCCTCGCCACCACAGCTGGCCGGAGAAACAGAGGTGGAGGAGCGCAACCAACAAGCCTTCACTACCTCCCCGGCGACGAGGCCGGAACGGGGCAAGGAGGGGAAGGACGAAGCCCATAGCGCAGACGCCATCGCCGCCGTCTTCGATGGCACTGCAGGGCAACACACACCTAGACTACCACTGTACACGCACAGCAAGATGCCGGAGCTCCCCCCCCACCTCACGGTGCCGAAACGGCAGCCGGAGGCAGAGGGGAGCGGCGGGATCGCCGGCGAGCGCAGGAAACTTCGAGTCGCCTCTCGAGTCGCCTCACAGCACTGTAGCGAGGCGGAGAGGATAAGGGTGGGTGGTTATGGTAATTCATAACAACCGGGGCATAAATACAAAACCATTAGTAGATTTCATATTTATTAGTTGTCTTATATAACCTCTTCAAAGGAGCTGATCTAACAATGATGGAGAATTCTTTTCTTGATGTCATTCATGTTATCAACACAGTTAAATTGACTCTCAAACAAACAATTTGTGACGTCCTTGGGGATTCTAATTTAATGTCTAAGATATCAGAGGACAAGGCTATGATTGGACTAGTACCATGCAATGTGAATGGAATGGACTAAAGACTCTACTTCTGAATGAGTACCCGTATACATATTGTGTACATTACATGGTTCATCAATTGCAGTTGGCTCTCGATTACGACATCAAGAGAGATGCACGAGGTGCGCAACTTTTTTCAACATGCTAATTTTGGTTATGTCTCCTAAACACAGTGATGAGTTAATACAAAATCAAGCTACACAAATTGAACATGAAGTTGAACTTGGGAAGCTTCATGCAGGAAAATGAGCTTGATAAAGGAAAGAGCTTCATCTGCAAGTTTGCACAAACGCGAGAGATTAAACAACTAGATATGATAGTTGGTACTAAAACGAGTACAATTGTTATTGTTGAATATGTGGGCGGTATGTCCATAGGGCACCTCAGTCGACATTTCGCCCGCACTGAGGTTTCAATCATACAACCCGACGTTGCCGATTACCTCAAGAGAAGATGCTTATGTTTTTTGTGTGGGGCATTTAGTATCTTCTGAAGAAAACCACCCTAGACCAGCAAGCCCCACCAACCCTCCACCTAGGGAGGCTCGCTGGAAAGCATCATCAAGGGGTGCTCGACGACGTACATAAGCATACGAGCACCAAGCCTCCACGACATGGCGCCAACCTCTGTGATAAACACAAAAACAAACACAACAATCTGGCCTAATACTACACCTACAAGTAGAACTATGGATGGGGTGGGGGGCGCTACCTCATCTCCATCATCCACTTCAACTGGCAAATTAAGCCGCTAAAGGGGGGGGGGGGGGGGGGGGGGGAGGGGGAGAGAGCTGGAGAGACGAACGAGGCTCAAACCGGAGGAGAAGGAGAGACAAAGGGGAGCAAAGAAAGATGGCCATCATTCAAATGGGTACTTATTCACGTTTTGTGTCCTTATAAGTGGTATATTTAAAAAGCTCTTATATTTTGTTGTATGAAAAGGGAAAATTTGATATGCACGTGGGTTTAATCTTTCACTAGCAAATATTTTCAGCCTACATACATCTAAAAAACAATTCAACTATATTTGGAATTATCTAGGTGACCTTTTTGGACATTTTTTTAGCCTAGTCTAGTTTTAGAAACTTCAGGCGGACGATGCTCCTCACAATTTAGTTACAACCTCACAATTTAGTTACAAAAATATGGGGCGTGAATGGTAACACATACAATGCAACGAAGATCATATGACCTATTTAATTATTAGTCCGATAAATTGGGTTTAATAGCTATGAAAGATTGTCTGCGTAACCTTTTTGTATTGACAATTGGCATAGATAGTGTGAATTAATTAGGCACAAATCAAAACTCAATTCCTTGATCTTATAAAGATTCTGTAGATTTTCAAAAAAAGATTTAGAAAGATTTTCCTTCGGATCTTTTTCCAGCGTGTAGTACGCCGGCCGTAAGAGCCTCAGCAACCAAATCAGCTCACGGCCGCCCCGAACTCTAGCTCTGAACCGGTCGCTCACGTGTAGACGCGGACCCATCGCGCAGTCATCACCGTCACTCTCACTCCGTCAGTTGCTCGCCCGCTCACGGTAAAACGTCGTAAAACCAGCTAATTTTTTTTAAATAATACACGAAAATTATTTAATTCTGGAAATATTACGCAAAATTTATTTTTTTCAAAAATATTCTCCAATCGGTTTTGCTGAAGCCGACAGGTGCCTGTCGTTGTTGGCGAAGACGAGTAGGTGCCTGTAGTCCTTGGTGGCGTACCAGTGGCGTGTATGCGTTATCAGTGACGTGTATATGTTAGTGCACGCCACTTGTAAATATTACCAGTGGCGTTTTTTTGTCACTGCACGCCACTAGTCGTCTTCCCCAAAGACGACAAGGCACTAGTCGGCTTCGCCAAGGACGACAAGGCACCTGTCGGTTTCGCCAAGGACGACAGACACCTGTCGGCTTCGTCAAGACCGACTGGATAATATTTTTGTAATTTTTTTAAGTAATATTTCCAGAATTAAATAATTTTCGTGTATTATTTAATTTTTTTTAGCAAAGTCGCGGTAAAACCCGAAACGGTAACAAAAATCCACCGGGACCCCACCGCCGACGCGGCGGCGGGCCCGCGCCCCAGCGTCACGCACGAGGCACGACGACGCCTCACGGTTTTCCCAAGAGGCAGCCCAACCAGCGGCGCGGCTGCGCTACCAGCACACGCACGCTTCCCTCGCGCTCCTCCTCCTCTGCCTCTCTCTCCCCGCCATTAACTCCTCTCGCTCTCGCTCTCTACTCTCTCTCCTCACGCGCCCCGCCACGCCTACCGCCGCTATTTATCACCCTCCCGCCGCTAACCCTAGCTCGCTCGCCGTCTCGCCCGAACGCCCCCGCCGGATGAGCCGGACCGCTGCTCGCCGCCACGCCACGCCGTCCGTGATCCCGGGCGGCCTCGGTGTGGTGCGGTAGGGTTGTTGCCGCTGTTTTTGCTGGGTAGGTGAGGTGAGGTGCGGTGGCGCTGCGGCGGATGGGGAACTGCTGGGGCGCGCGGATCAAGGATGGGAGCACCCACCCCGGCCCCTCAGGTTCGTCCTCCTCTCTCAAAATTGATTCTTTTGGGTGATCCGGTAGAGTTCCCGTCGACTCCTTCTTGCTCGATCGTGTGGGGTTGCTACCAGATTCGAATTCCAGTCCATTCCATTTTGCGCGCGATGGACGGACGGGCCCTTTTGATTAGCTCCTACCAGGGATTCAGGTGCAAAATCGGAGCTCCTGGCGGATTCTCATCCCGCATAATTTTGTCCCGGCTTGCAAAGGCTCAACTTTATCTGTACTCGTGATTTGATTGGCCGACGACGAGGCCTGTTAATTGGGGCGATTCCATTAGCCGGATTTGGGTACACGATTTCAACGTGTTAGCTAGCCTAAAGGACTTGTACCATTGGAAGCTATAGGCTTTATTAGGTAGTGGGTACCTTCGCCTGCACAGTAACTGGATACGGATGCTTTGTTCCTTGCATGATTGATTCACTAGCTAGTACCACTAGTGGTACATGCTCTACCGGCTTAAACTGGATAGCGTCTTATCCAGTTATCCTTATCGGATGAAATCATGAAAATAGTAAGGGGCATGTGTGGTTTGCTCCCTGTGGGGGTGTGGTTTTTTTAGCATCGTATATATCCGTACCCCGATCTGACCACTTAGCGAGACGGTTCTAATCTCCCTGGATTCTGTTCTTTGACCAAGGGACATTTGATTGAAGCATAGATTAATAATACAGTGCGGTACGTCTAGTGTGCCCTTGTTGTGACATTCTGGTATGTATATCAGTGCCTATCAGTTGACTTTTATTATCTAGTGTACATGTTTTCTGTTAGAAAAGTGTGTCACAGGAACTTAGGAGGCGGCTTCATTAGGTTGACTAGTTAGTTCTTTATTCCTATTGTGGTTTCTACCGTGATCTAAATTCATATTATATTGATGGATTTAAGAAAGGTGCCCAAATTGTTCCTTGCTTAATTTGATACTAAAATTTGTGAAACTACATGTTTAGGTATCTTATATAAAGTCCAATCTAGAGCATGCATCTTGATTTTCTTTATTCACGCCCGTGTCTCAATTTGGTTTCCCGCGCATATTCGGTTTTGGTTTCCCGCGCATATACAGTAGGGTTTTGCCTCTCATTAATTGTGCATGTTCCATGGCTACACACAAACAAATTGTCGTTCCAAAAACGGAAAGAAATTTTTTGGTTGGTGATGATGTATACTATCAAGTTCAGCTTTTTCTGCGTATACAAGAAATTTGGCGTACAAATTGCCACGTGCTTTGTTTGTGTCAGCTTACTAAATTGAAGTGTCTCTTAATTGCTAGCAATGTATGGCTGATATAACTAAACTTCGTAGATAGATACGATAAGCCTCCAGATATGCCGTGTGGCATGGCAGCAGATGTATATTGGGTGGGATAAAGTTACTAGAAAATTTGTGTATGCATGTTACCACTTGATTGAGGGGAAAACCTCTGATTTTCACAGTATACATTTTGCCATATTGCTCTATGCTAGTAATCACTTAATCTCCTGTTCCAGCTCATATAACCATTCTCAGACGCAACATTTTATCCCTATTACTTGCCCTATCAAAATGCTCTTCGCATCAACTTCTGAGACCAGCCAATCCAGCATCGTTAGCATTGTGTACCTCAGATGTCAATGGCTAATCTTCAACTCCCAGGGATCTTATTGAATTTCAGATTAGCCAAGTGATGATTGGTTGACTGCTTGCTTCATCCAGTCATCTATTGTAGTGCGTAGTTTACTTTAAAGTAAGCAGAATCAAGTAGTCAAAAATTGCAATACATGATGATCATACTCTGACCTGGAATAGATAAATGCTAAACTTGTTCATCGGAGAATACTTTCTTCATAATAGAAGCCTTAATTTAGTATTTTTGTATGTTTGATTTAGTGGAATTTTTACTAAAGTCCTGATTTACAGGAATGTTCTCAAGGAGTAGTGGTAAGGATGGAAGTAGGCTTAGTGCTTGCAGCAGTCGAGCCTCTTCTGCTTCCATGCCTCCAAGTGCGAAGACTGAATGCGAGATCTTGCAGTCAGCCAATGTTAAGGTCTTCAGTTATAATGATCTCAGGTTAGCTACAAGGAACTTCCGTCCCGACAGTGTGCTTGGCGAAGGAGGGTTTGGATCTGTCTATAAAGGATGGCTTGATGAGCATACTCTGTCAGCTTGCAAACCTGGCACCGGAATACCTGTTGCTGTGAAAAGACTCAACCAGGAGGGTTTGCAAGGGCACCGAGAGTGGTTGGTGAGCATATCTGCCATTCCTTTTATTTGCTGTTGTCCTTGATGTCATGTTTGATTCATGTTTCGTTGAAGTTTATTTTTGTATATCCTTCCTTTATGTGGTGATGTTGAATTCCCTATGTACAGCTGAAGCTGTGTTAATAAAAAACTTGGATGTTTCCCTGACTTTGTTGTGTGTCCATTTATAGGCGGAAGTTAATTACCTTGGTCAATTTTGCCATCCCAACCTTGTCAAGCTAATTGGATACTGCTTAGAGGATGAGTACCGGCTGCTAGTGTACGAGTGCATGCCACGTGGGAGCTTGGAAAATCATCTTTTCAGGAGTGAGTTAAACTAGATCTTGGTGCTCTACTAGTGTCCTAGGAATATGTATTTGTGTTGCATACAACATAGCTGAAGACTAGTATGTTTTACTATATGAATCCTTTATGTAGGAGGATCGTACTTCCAACCTCTTCCATGGAATCTAAGAATGAAGGTTGCACTTGGAGCTGCAAAAGGACTAGCCTACCTTCATAGTGCAGAGGCTAAAGTTATTTATAGGGATTTTAAGACATCCAATATTCTTCTTGACACAGTAAGTGAAGGGAATCATCAATGCACCATAGTAACCTCTATGATCACGCGATCTCTACTGAATGGAATGCATATTTTGCTGCCCAGGACTATACTGCGAAGCTCTCTGATTTCGGATTGGCAAAGGATGGTCCTGTCGGTGAGAAGAGTCATGTGTCCACGAGGGTAATGGGAACATATGGTTATGCAGCTCCAGAATATTTGTCAACAGGTAACCTTTGACTTGCAATTTTGGGTTCTATTGAGCCAGTATTCTGCACATTTACTTGTCTTGGGTACACAACATGGTCATGTGACTGCAACTGTTGAATGTTGGTGCATTAGTTAACAGCAGTCAGCCTAACCTATAATACGATCATTAAAAATGTGTAAGTTGTATTTTCATGTTCTGTTCATCTCTTGCTTTGCACATCCCATTTCTGGAATGACTTTTGCTTGGTTAATACATATGCACTAAAAATGCATTTTTTTTCAGAATCTGACATTGGATTATCTAATGCTCCAATGACATTCCATGAAATTTATAGTTTATTCTTTATGACCTATATACAATGACGTGAATACAAAACTATACAACGAAATGTTTCATGATAATTATAATTGTCTTCAACCACAAGTTATTCCATGAAATGACGTTAATTGTTATGTTTTGAATCACCCTTAATTTAATTTGCTGTGTAAGTGTTGCAGTGCCTTTTGGTAAAAAAGCATACACTTAACATGTTATAAATTTATCTGTAACTCATATTCAGCACGTGGTATAGATCCATTTGATAAGCCACTAATTTTAGGCCATCTTATATTTTGAATTCCTGTGAATTTAATTTGCTGCGAAAACATTGTGATGCTGCTCTCTAGGCAAATAACATGCACCTCTCCTTGATAACATTTACACAAGAGCTCATATTCAGCATGTGATAAGCATCGATTCAACATTTTCAGGCCATCTTACTGCAAAGAGCGACATCTACAGCTTCGGGGTAGTGCTTCTGGAGATGCTTTCAGGTCGTCGCGCCATTGACAAGAACCGGCCGCAGGGGGAGCACAACCTTGTTGAGTGGGCACGGCCGTATCTCACACACAAGCGCAAGATATTCCGTGTCCTGGATACCAGGCTAGAAGGCCAATACTCCCTCAGCGGGGCGCAGACGATCGCCGCCCTCGCTGTCGAGTGCCTCCACTTCGAAGCGAAGATGAGGCCCTCCATGGACGCCGTAGTCTCCATTCTTGAAGGGATCCAAGACTCCAGTGAGGCAACCAGAAGACCGGCAGCAGAGAGGCATCAGGAGCCCAAGGGCGAAGGCAAGAAGATGACCAGCGCGAGTGTAGGCAGGAACAGCGGCAAACCTCGCCGGAAAAGCTCGAATGACCTTCAGAAGGAGGCCGGTCGAGATCGAAAGCCGTCGGTGCTTCACTCGTCTTAGCGGCGCGGAGCGGAGTTTGAGCATGTTAGCTAGTAGCTAGGTCTGTAGTCTGTAAATGTCCTGTGTATATTCCTGGGAGTCATCAGGCTTTTGTCAATCAGGCCTCTCTTCCCGCCTTATCTTCTGGTCAACTCAAGTTAACTGGGTGGATTTCCGTCATTGAACTCATGGCATCGAATTCAAGCCTCTTGCCGTGCCTGTGTGTTCATCAGCACTGGATGAAATCCATATCTGAGTGGCGTCGCCTGCTGGCTGCTGCCGTGCATTTTGTTGACTTTTGACACATTGGTGGTATGATTCTCGTGGGATGATAGTGAGACCAACTTGTCTTTGTTTGAGGCGACTTGATCTGCAAACTTTTTTTTTGAGGCAACTTGATCTGCAAACTTGGTTCTTCCTTTCTCGGCGATGAGCTTGCTTCTACATATTACCACTTCTGTGGTAAAATAAAAAATCCAAATCTTTTTATTCAAACTTTAAAAGGATTTGCCAAATTTGAGTGGGGCCTACGCCACCACTCAGCTCTTCTTTGGTCCGCCCTGATCCGATCAGTGAAAGCTTTAGACTGCAGTCTGCAGACAATCAAGAGATGCACTAAAGTCACATAAACAAACTGGGAGCACGAGTGAAGACGAATATGCAGGAGGAGATGGGCACATACCTGACCGTGATCGGTGCTGCTCCAATGAGTTAAGACTCTGTGGACAGGAGTAAGGTCAAGTGAATACCTCCAGGGCCATATCCCTCGGCTTCCAAAACTAAGACATTGACCACTAATTTTAGTAGAATTGCGAAGCATGCAATGGATCGGAGGTTGCTATTTATAGAGATCGCATATGGCTTGCCCCATTACTTGCTAGTATATATATAAGTGTCAGCCACCACACTTACACTAGGAACAAGCATTTCTGCAATTGCATACACACTCTAGAGGCGCTACTCTCTGTGGCGTTGAACCAATCGGGCACTATTTTTTGTGTTGCCGAGTCTAGTTACCATCTCGGGCAGGCAAGCGCTCCGCGTTGCTTAGAGGTAATTCTGTTTCCTGGTATTTGTTTTTACTAGCAAGGAGTATGTCCGTGCGTTTGTATGGGTCGATTTTTTATGAAAAAATTTAGACCATGGAGAATTTTACTACTCGGAACAGGGATTTTTTTATGGGACAAAACATTCTTGACGGAGGTGCAACTACCTTACAGCAATCTACACGTGGCAGTTAGGTGATCAATAATTATCTACTCTCAAAATGTAATTGCCAAATTTAGCTCGTTACTCCACATGAAATTTGATCTTGGACAATAATTTGGATACTTTTTTTATTCCAAAATCAATAGAATTGTACTCTTCGGTCATCGAGTAGGAGTTGTACCAAGTATGAGATTTATAAACGCCAGATAGATAAATGCACAATGTTATTGTTTGGACCCATTTTGGCCAAATCAAATTTAGCGATCTTCATAGTAATTTTTATCCTTCCGAGACATGGTACGAATACATGTTGAGAAAAAGTTGTACCCTGGATTTTTTTTAGTCTCTATAATTATTTCTGGCCTTAGAGAAATATTTTTTCCAGAAGTCACAGCCTCAAATACTCATCGAATTGTGCACTGTCCATAATTTAAATCACTTTTGAGTGCATAGAAGAGGTATTGGCTTACCGACCGACCGGGCAAAGAGTCCATGTTGCGCATTTCGGTTGGATCGAACCGAACCAAACAACGGGCCGCCCAGCACGCCCCTGAGCTCGCCTCCCATTGATACAGCCAAGAAAAAAAAATCCCCGTCGGTTCCTTGCCGCCGCCGCCGCCGCGCCGGCTAGCTCCCGTTCCCCGCCGCGCCTGCCGCCTCCTGGCTCCACCGACCCCTCGCGCCGACGATGCTTCCCTCCATATCCTCCGTCTCGCCTGGCCGTCCGCAGCCGCTCCGCCTCCCCATTCCGCCACGGCAACCGCCGGTCAGCTCAGTCCATGGCAACTGCCGATCGTGGAGCTCGTGGTGGTTACCTCCTCCACACAGTACAAAAATGTGCGACCCCTCCTGGTACTCCATCATCACATCCTCCATCGTTCTCCTCCCTCGAGTCCAGCCGGAGCCCACGCACCGGACTTCTCCGTCTTCCTGCAGAGGTTAATTGGCACGGTGCCTGATAGACGGGCTCGAGCTGGCGGAGCCTCCATCTCGCGCCACATCCTTGCCGCGCTCGCGCTCCACAGCACATCCGGATCGACGACTACGACGGAGCTGTGGAGTAGACCGCCGGCGACCTCCCCTCACCACCGCCAGCCACCTCTTTGAGGTACCTGTCTCGCTGCCGCCCCTTGCGCTATCTGTGACATAGATTCTCAAGTTGTGCTGTACTTTTGTTTATTTCAGTCTGTTCATGTGAACTTCTAATAGATGCACTTGTAGAAAAAATCGTTTCTACAAAATGATTGACGATGTTCTTTAGAACAGTAAATTAAAATGCATATTTTTTTTTTGAAACGATGCATATATTTGAAATTGTCATAGAAAGGATGGAAACATGCGAGCGGTGAATGCACAAGCTCACATTGAACACCTATATCTACTAGTTAGCCAGCATATACTAGGCAATGGAGATGGGAGAGAAGACAAATAGCTGCACGGACCTGTTTAGTTTATTAGAATTGCGCTGGTTTGTTTACATTACAAAGTATTTAATATTTTCATCACTTCAAGAGAAGGAACATTCCTTGAAACCCTAATGCACGAGAAATGGGGATGGCTTCAGAAAGGTTTGGTGTGATGCTTGTTTTAGTCGCAACTGTGACGCTTTGCAAACAGAAAATCGCCAAAGAATTTTTTGCAGGGAAAGACCATACCATGAACAAGAAGCATTACTTTAAGCTCATCCTCATCATCAAATTCTTTCTGCACCTCCGTCCCTCTAATATCTCCAAATCTGAACAGTTGTCTGTCCTCCCACTGAGCATTTGTCAGCAGACATCTGTGATAATTTCTTATTCTGAGAGAGGGTCATCAGACTACCATCTCTACGTGTCTGTAGCCAATAAAAATAGTTAACAAAACTAGAGTATAACATATACTCCCTCCGTATCAAAATATAAGACTCTCTAGCTATTTTCCACACACATGTATCTAGACATGTTTTAGTGCAAGATTCACATGAACCTTGCACTAAAACATGTCTATACGCATGTGTGTGGAAATTAGCTAGAGTCTTATATTTTGATACGGAGGGAGTATCAAATAGAGAAAAGGTGACAGACTAACACATTCGCTGAGAAGTAAATATATGCTATTCTTGCATTAGCATTCTAGTTTTTTCTGTATGCTATTTCATACATGGTTGATCATCTTGAAAAAGGCTATGTGAATTATTTTATCGATTAATATGATTTCCTACTGACGAATCATCAGGAACCAGAACTTTACCGAGGAACATACTACAATTTATGACCACGCAAAATAAAAGCATATATCTAATGCGGTGTCTTCCTACTTGACCTCTTATAATGCACTCTGACATGTATGAGTATAATAGAAGGTGGTTACACGAAATCCGAAGCCAGAATACATGGCATTTACTAGACCAAATTCTTGCTAGAAGGTGATGAACGAGGCCCTACATGCAGTCATTTTCCATATATGTGTCGCAGTTCTCTACTTCTCTGTAGTTGCATTAATATGTGCTACTCTACTCCTATGAATAGGAACTGGTGAGTGTTAGAATGGGGTACTTTGAAGTATGATGTATGTAAAAAAAAAGAAAATTACCAGTTTTTTTTTGGCAATTATGCTTCCTTCTTTTTGTAGCAACTATCATCTACATCATAATTATCACCATCAACACGGTGTTGTGTACTTCACAATCATACCTGAGAATTTGTGAAGGTTAGAGAATGACTAATTAAACTTGGTTTTCTGTGACGATATAAGAATAGTGGGTTGCTATAATCATTTGTGAACACTAGGACATAAGGAACTTCAACAAGGATAAGTGACATGCACTGTCAGCATTATAATTCATCTCTCGCATCATTTCCTGCGCAATCTCATAATTACTATCAGCAGCTGAGGGGCTTCTATCAGCTTCAGCATCATGGAATAACAAGGTAAGGGTTATATGTCAGAATGACCATGGATTGAAGAAACAAAATCAGAACTTAAAAGAACTTATAAATATAAAATAAAGTGACCTAAGAAGAATTATGACTTACATTTGAAAAGTTAAGCTGGTGAGATTTTTCACTAGAACTTGAATAAGAAGAACCCGAAGACCGCACAGGAGTAGGCGAGGGAGAAATATGAACCCAAGGGATGCTGGCATTTAGAAGAACATATATAATATGAGTGTGGGTAAGTTAGTCAGGTCACCGAGATATGCAGGAATATACTTACTTTCACAGAAACAAAGAGTAACTATCATAAAAAGATCGAGCTGAACTTTCTTTACCATTTGGAACGCGTTGTATTCCTTCCTATCTAAGGAGACACCAATCGTGCATCAGGGGATGCAGAAGCCAGCATAGGAGATTGTGTTGGATGATCTCTTTGGGAGCCAGGACGATCATCACGGTACTCCGACGAGGTGTATCTTCCCATTCCCATCTGCCACTATCCCAATCAGATCTTGCTGCAACCTATCAGCAAATTAGAAATTGCATTACGCTGACTATAAAGAGAACAGTTTACAATTCTTTAGTGATTGGTGTGTTTTTACTTTTTTTTATGCATGTCTTCTATAGCAGACAATTCAAGTTACTTGTGGAGTTTGATTTTGAAGACATTTATTACATTTAAATATATACTATTGGAGAAAATGGAGATGGACTCCTCGTTGACAAAAGATGGTGCTGAGATGATCATGTTTTTTCTTTTGGTTTAGCTGATATTGTAGAACAATGATTGCTACTTCCTGATAAGTTTGATGCTCATTTCTATGCAGTAGCATTTAGAAGATGAAACTTTATTTAAATTTTGAATTACAAGTGTATCAGTATGAAGCTAGGACTATCTCTCGTATCTCATCTATGTTCTATGCATGTAAATGCCCCTCTGCCTTTTCTCTTCCTACATTTATCTTGGTGTAGATAATGCTTTTTTATTCAGGTGATATCGGTGTTATCGAATCGTCTTTTCCTGTCAATTCTCAGATGTGCACATGAATATTCAAACATGACCAGTTTGTATAAATTAATTTGATCTGTGCATACGGGAAAAGTTCATGCAATGGCATTTGTTTTGTTTTGGGAGCTTTGAGCAATAAATAGTTTGTTAGTCATGTTTTTCAAAAAATTACCGTTGGCAAATCCTTTTTGGTTACTTGAATGTTTTCACCTTCTTTCTTGGTCTTCCATTGATCCATGGCTGACATTCTATTCTGTTTGCAGCCAACGCTGGAACGAACAAGGCGTCATCCAGCAGTACATCCTCAACACCAAGCGGCCCGATGTGGGCACCGAGAACCTTCCCTGTGAGCAACCATCAATCTCCCATTATGTACTTAATCCTCCATTGTGAATGATGTGCTGCTGAATAGAAATTTCATTTGTTCGTATATGGCGTAGTTGACTTATTCTGGATTGGTTCCTCATAATGAACTGGAGAAAGGTTCCTTCTAATGAACTAGAGGCTGAAGCTGTGATTCTTGAATCACCTCTCACTCGCCACTCAGCATACCATATATATCGAAGATTGCATATTTATGCCATAGCTATGGGTTTTTCACACGATGACCCCCTTTTTTGGATGTAGCTGTAGCCTCTTAATGATTCCGATTGTGGAAGTAGCTGGCAGCTACGAAGCACCGATACGGCGAGACGGACACGGCGATACGGATACGGCGATACGGGATACGGCAATTTCAGAAAACAGCAATACGGCGATACGGCGAGTATATATATAAATAATAAAATGCCATGTAATAAACATAGAATAATTGAAGTCTATCTACACTCAGCACTAAAATAGTTGTACATGACTACAAGCTTACCTGGTTACCCATGTAGTACATAAATACATTAGCAGCAGTGTATCTACACTCAAGTTGCAACACTATATTTACTTAATTAGCAGCAGCCAGCAGGCAGTACATGTACATGTACATCAGGAACTCGTAGCAGTACAGGAGAAACAAAGCACAAGGAGAAGGAGGGGAAAGGAGAGGTAGCATACTTTGCGGATCTGATGGCCCGATGCACATAGCAGCAAGTGGTGGCCGGATTCGAGCCTAGTACGCCAAGGTGGCCTGCCCTGCAGCTCGTGGATCTGGAGTTCGAGGACAAGCTGAAACTGGAGGAAAGGGGGGCTGGCGGGAAGAGGGGAAATAGGTCGCGGGAGGAGGGGATCGTGGCGGGGCCGGAGGGGAGGTGGTGCGGAGGCCGGGGCTGCTGCCATTGGCTGGTTGCCGGAGAGGACAAGGTCCAGGTACGCGGCTAATTTCTCCCCGCCATGGCCGCCTCTCTCTCTTTATCTCCCGCTCACTCACTTACTCTCTCTGCCTCTGGACATATCTTTTCCCTCCCAATCCCCTTTTCCATCCCGCCATGGCTGCTGGTTCCCGCGCGCGCCAATTTCTCAAGTCCCAGACGCGGGAGACCAAGGAATAGAGAGAGAGAGCGCGCTGGGCTGTCGGGTTAGGTTAGCAATGGGCTTCGACCGGATGGTCTCCTCCGTGTCCTCGCCGTGTCGCCGCCGTCCCCGCCGCGTATCGGTGTTTTTTTTCTTTTCTTTTAATTCGGAAAACAGGGACACGCGAGGGATACGCGTATCGGGACGTATCCGCCGGATACGCGTATCGGATACGTACGGTACGGGGACACGTTGTGTTTTGGAGTATCGGTGCTTCGTAGGCTGGCAGATAACCAATGATATCTTACATAAATATTATAGCTTATGTAAATATTATGAACATATTTGTTTAGGTTAGGGAAATATTTCATGGTATGGCAGTACATGTTCTGATGGCATTAGTTTAGGATGTTAAATGACCCTTTGATACCATCTAGCAACTGTAGCAGCTTCGTGGGAACATTAAGCACCTGACTGATATATCTATTGTGTAGTTCCACAGTCGGAGTTTTTTTTGTCTGTCAGAGTCTTAGTTAGCTGTATTATAATAGCTTTTTTGTTCGTAATTTGTACTCGTGTTCGAAGAGAATTGGTACAAACAATCATGTTTTCATTCTTATCACATAACACATCATATGTATGAACCAAATTTCTGTTCTCACGCTCTTATTTTGTGCATCATCGCTTTTTAATATGTATTCATCAACGCAACGGCACCTTACTGGCCATGTTGTACTGCTAGCTAGGGTCGACGGTGAGAAGCTGCTAGCTAGGTTGATCATGGAGGCCCGGCCGCGGCTACTATTTGTTGTCGTCGTGCTCTACGTTACATCTCTCGTGGCCGCAGCTGAGAACGTGACGGTGGGGCAATTTCTGCCGACGACATCCTACCATGGGGGGGTGGCCACCTACAACGCCAAGAACTATGGCGCTAAAGGCAACGGTGCCGTTGACGATACCAAGGTACGCATTTCATTTTGGATCTGGCTTGGATGGTGGCATTCTCTTGTTTGCTGTGCTCATTCATATGTCAATGTCATGATCACGATGTCTCGATGGTGGGCGTACTTACATCCGTGCTTCTGCTGCAGGCCCTGATGGCGGCGTGGAAAGTGGCGTGCGGGGCCTCCGGCACGGTGACGCTTATGATCCCGCCGGGGACGTACTACATCGGGCCGACGCAGTTTCACGGCCCCTGCAAGGCCTCGGCCCTCACCTTCTTGCTCCAGGTAAGCAGTTGTGGAGTGACAGGATCATCAGATTAACTAAGTTTGTGTTCCTGCGCTACAGTTATAATACTGCAATGCAGGCACAACACAACATAAAAAAGAAAAAAAAGAGATCGACTCACTTTGCTCGGTGGATTATATGCTTGGGCAGGGGACACTCAAGGCGGCGACGGATCTGAAGCGTTTTGGTAACGACTGGATCGAGTTTGGCTGGGTGAAAGGTCTCACTGTCGCCGGCCAGAACGGCATCTTCGACGGCCAGGGCGCCGCCTCCTGGCCCTTTAACAAGTGCCCCGTCCGAAAGGACTGCAAAGTCCTCCCCACCGTGAGTCCAATTTCATTAGAAGTACCCGCACACATATAGAATTCGATCTTGCGTGCACTAACCGTAAGGTTTCAAGTGGGATGGGTGTGCCACTAATCCCGTGTCCCATCCCACCTTAATAATCCCACTTATCCCACTGACAAAGTCCTCTTATCCCGTACGGGATGGAACGGGACGAACCCAGTTAATCCATCGGAAGGCCACCTGTCCCACTACCTTCGTACTGTAGTCATACGCGGAGGCCGCCGCCCCAACCAGCCAACCTCCATCCATCCGCCGAGCAGGTCGACGCCAGCCGCGCCCTTCCGCCGCCCCAACCTCCATCCACCCCCGAGGCGCTCGTCTTCGAGGACCCCGAGGTCGCCGCGCGTCTGGTCGGAGCGGGGATCTGGGCGGCCGCGGTGCTGGTCGGAGCGGGGCGCGGTGCCGGCCTGGCGGGGAACGGCTCGGTGGTGCGCCATGGTGGTGGATCTGGGAGGAAAAAAGGAGGCGCGGCAGGAGGTCCTCTCCTCGCTGGAGGTGCCCATCTGCTCAGGAGGTGAAGCAGACGCCTTCCACGTCGCCGTCGACCACCTCGCCACCGCGGACGGACCCACCGCCGCCTTGGGGCGCGCCAGCGTCGCCGTGCCGGTCGACGTCAGCGGCTAGGATGGGCAAGGGAGCTCGCTGCCGCCTCGAACCGTGCGGGCGTCGCCGTGCCGCTCGACGCCAGCGGCCAGGATGGGCACGGGAGCTCGCCGCCATCGCCCTGGCCGTCCTCCTCCTCCGATACGCCGTGGTGTACTATGCCAATCACATGGCCGCCAGCCTAAACGGCCTTCACGCGGTGGTGGCGAGCGTTCCAGCCGTCTGCTGCGCCTCGGGCCTCGACGGCGCCACCATCGCCCGTCTGTCGTGGCCGTGCGCCGCACCGACGACGAGGGCGACATCGCCGCCACGCCGGAGTGTTCCGTTTGCCTCGGCGCCGTCGAGGAGCGGGAGACGGTGTGGGCGCTCCCTTTCTGCCGGCACGCCTTCCACGCGTGCTGCGTCGACGCCTAGCTGCGCCTCCGGCCTTCGCGGCCTTCCTCGACGCCGTCGACTCGTCCGCCTCGCCGCGGCCTTCCTCGACGCCGCCGCGGCCTCGGGGCCTTCCTCGACGCGGCGGCCCTGGTCTCCTCCGACCTCGCCGAATTCTTCCGCTCCGAGCAACTCCTCTGCAGCGTCGTGCGGCGAGCTTGCTGTCCCAGGCCGTCGTGGTGGGTTCTCTCGGGACAACTGGGACATCCCGTATTAGCCCAGTATTATCTTCGTTTGTGGGATAACGGGATAGTGGGACAACGGGATAAGTGGAGTCAATAGACTTGGTGGGAACGGACGTCCCAATCCCATCCCACCTGAAACCAGAACTAACCGTAAAATTGAATGCACGGATCGAAATGGGCTGCAGAGCGTTCTGTTCGTGAACAACCAGAACACGGTGGTGCGCGACATCACGTCTGTGAACCCCAAGTTCTTCCACATCGCGCTGCTGGGGAACAACAACATCAAGATGACCAACCTTCGGATCAACGCCCCATCAAACAGCCCAAACACGGATGGCATCCACATCGAGCGTAGCACGGGCGTGGTGATTGCCGACACCCGCATCGGCACGGGCGACGACTGCATCTCCATCGGGCAAGGGAACGACAACATCGACATCGCGCGTGTCCACTGCGGCCCGGGGCACGGCATGAGCGTGGGCAGCCTCGGGCGCTACGTGGGCGAGGGCGACGTCACCCGTATCCACGTCAAGGACATGACCTTCGAGGGCACGATGAACGGTGTGCGGATCAAGACGTGGGAGAACTCCCCCACCAAGAGCAAGGCGGCGCACATGGTGTTCGAGAGCATGGTGATGAAGGACGTGCAGAACCCCATCATCATCGACCAGAAGTACTGCCCTTACTACAACTGCGAGCACAAGTACGTCTCGGGGGTGACCATCAGCGACATCACGTTCAAGAACATCAAGGGCACGGCGTCGCTGCCGGTGGCCGTGCTGCTCCGGTGCGGCGTCCCGTGCCAGGGCGTGGTGCTGCAGGACGTGGACCTCAAGTACAAGGGGCAGGGCGGCACCTCGTCGAAGTGCGAGAACGCCAAGGCCAAGTACGTAGGCTACCAATACCCAAAGCCATGCGCCTAGCCCGCTCTCTCTGGTGGATGCACGGTTGGGTGCTGGTGTGACCTTAACTCGAGTGATTCTTTCTTCTTCTAGTTAATTAATCTTTCCTAGACGATTTTGGTGTTTCTTGTTACTTAGAAGTTTTTTGTTAGTTGCGTAAGGGAGGTTCCAATGGCTGGCATCTTAGTTATCTACTCCCTCCGTTCTAAATTAGATGACTTCCATTTGTGTAAAAGTGGATGTATCTAGACATATTACAAGTATAGATACATTCGAATGTAGACAAATGGAAGTCATCTAATTTGGAACGGAGGGAGTAGTTGCTTAATCATTGAACTCGATCGTGTATACTTGATCCATTACATAAAACTCGATCGACTCGTCGTAGCAGGTGAAGAGTTTGTGCCTATCAGTAGCTTGTAAGTGTATTGTGCATACTAGGGGACTAAGCGCGGTCTCCGCCGCGCCCGTGGGCTAAAATTTTAAATTATTTAATCGTAAAATTGTTGAAATTCAAAAATTGTCTAGGCTGAGAAGTTGTTCGAATTTTTGAAATGGTCAAATTGGAGTTATTCGTATTTGAATTATTTTCATGTTTATTAAATGCTTAAATTTTGTGGTCGTGATCTATCTAGAATATTTGTAAGTGCGTCCCCTGCCGCGCCCGTGGAGTTGAAAGAATTTTAGTTTTTTTTTAGGGAGTAAATTTGAAATTTTGGGTTGGAAAGCTGCGGTATTTTTTTTTTCCGTATTTTTTTGTAAATGTTAGCAAATTTGAATTTCTCAATTGTGCTTGCTTTCTTTAACATGAGTAGTTGGTTTTAGGTTTTAAGAACGGTTTTTTTGTGTGGTTATGTTGGCACGTTTATTGTGTTTGAATTTCTTTTTCGTTTATTAATTGCGCAGATTTGAAAATCATCTGAAATTTCGAATTATTAAAACGTACAATTCGATCATATGTTGTAAGTAAGTGGCTTTTATTTTGTGTCCATGTTGACATATCTGTCATATTTTGGCCGCCCATTAAATTTAATTACCACGTGGAAATTTGAAGTTTGCAATTGCGTCGTTTGTATTTATTTTTATCTGACCACGTTGACATATTTATCATTTTTCTCTTGGACATGTTTAAAACTATTAGTTTCCATTATTTGGAAATATTTAAATTTGAACTTTGCAATTGCATCGTCTGTATTTATTTTTATGTGACCACGTTGACATATTTATCATTTTTCTCGTGTACATGTTTAAAACTATTAGTTTCCATTATTTAGAAATATTTTAAAATCTTATGGATAGGCTGGGTTTTGTTTTGTCATATTTTGTCCGTGTTGCGACGTGGAAATTTGAAATTTGCAATTTTGTTGTCTATATTTTTTTTATGTGAACACGTTGACATATTTGTCATTTTTCTCTTGGACATGTTTAAAAGTATTAGTTTATATTATTAAGAAATATTTCAAAATCATATGGATAGGCTGGTTTAAAAAAAAATCTGACATGGATGGCCCCCTGTCAAAACTTCCAGTGGTTGGAAATAGTCTGTACATATCTGTCTCAGATCAGTTCTGTTGTATTTCCAAGATGCAACGGTTCCAGTTCTGTATCGCGGCCGAAACTCTTCGTGTCCGTCAGGATGAATGGCATCTCCACCCAAAATCTCTGCAACCAAGTCCTCTTGCTAGCACTGAGCAAATGAACGACGTAGCACTGACGACCATCACATGTAGCCTTGTCATAATATAGTCCAGAAATGGAACACATTAGTTCCATCAATGTTTCTTATATGACCAAACTTGAGATGGTCCTCTTGAGTCTTGATCTTACAAAAAAATAAAAATTGTTCCTTCAGGACCATGAGCCATTATATTAATATCTATATCTAGCCATTGCTGGTCCAGTAACCATTTATGAAAGGAACATACCAAAATAGATCTTGTTTTCTCAGCATTTGCAGAGCATAAAAAACCAAGTAGCACTGAACATGGGACTGCAGTATTATATATTCTAAATAACATACCACTATACAAAGTAGAATTTCGCATGTCAACCTTTTCAATGCCAAGCTAGCTAATCAATTTTACACGGCTAGTTTCGTCATTCACTTATGTCCTGGAAGGAGAGATGATAGCTGTTCAGAAACAGAGAAATGTGACAATAGTATCCTAATTCTGCACATATAGCTACATTATGTTGCACAACTTTCCTTATCTCCATGTACATACTTGATATATGTCCATGTGGAATATGATCATAAGCATGGGATTATCATAGCCTATATAGAGAATTTGTTGTAGCAGTTAACCTGCTGCTAAGTAGCTCTACATGTTGCCACTCTAGAATGAAGGGAAGCTTTAATCATGTGTAGCCAATGAAGCTATTACTTTTGCACTGGATGGAAGCACTAAACATTTAAACTCTATACCTAAACAATAGTTATTCCTAAGCACTCCTAAAAAGAAGCAGTAAGGATGGATCAGTTTATTACCTCTAAGCGTGGTAATCTTTGTAGAAGGAAAAATGGTGCCAATGTCTTTTGCCCTAAGCAACCTGAAAAATAAATGCACATAGGAATATGAGTGGAGAGAAATAAAGTACGAAAAAGAGGGAAAACATGCTACAGCAACTACACATATAGGAAAAATACAGGACATAATGCAAGGCGTTGCCACCTAAGTATCGCCTAAGCATCCAAGGCGGGATGCCTTAAAAGCATGAGAAACGTAACTTGAAGATCGAAAGATCCTAATATTAATATAGCACAGGAAAATAACAAAAATATAAGTAATAGCACAGAAAAATAGGAAAGGCGGACTATAATTGCTGTTCATCATAACTTATATTAACATTTAAATCTACAAACTGAGTATCACCTGCAGTGTAAATACTAACCGAAAGAATAAACAATAACTCAAGTTATCTTGTTTCAAATAAATAGGTGATTGATAAGAATGTATCCAAGACACATCACAACACAAACATGGGTATGAGCACTCACATGAAAGCACAAACATGGGTATGAGCACTCACATAAAAGTACAAACATGGTATGAAAAACCACATGATAACAATGCGAAGACGCTGCTATATTCATAATTCTCATACTCTCAGCGATAGAATGCAAAAATTTCAAGATGGGATCTCAAGTGTGGGAAGAAACTCACCAAGCAGTTTCAGATCCAGCAATCAAAATAACATAGTGTTTCAGACCCTGCACCATGAATTACTTAATATGGTGAAATCACAGTCATGCCATCAAGTTAAATAGGCAAATGCACAACAATATGATAATTTGCCTTAATAGGTTAGGCTGATCAGTGCACACATTTTTTGCTCAATTTTTCTTGTGCTTCATGCCTAGCTGAACTTGTTAACAGAAAAAATTAATTTCAGTGGAGATGGATAAAAGTGTTGAACATAATCACAAATGAAAGCTCTCTACTTAGTATCCCAATCTCCTTAAATACCTGAGTTGCAAACAGCTAGATGGACCTTAAATATTTCATCCATTAATATTAGCTAGGATTTTATCAAACACCGTGTATGCATACTACCTATGAAAACAGATCAAGATGAGATGTTCTGGGGCTTAATCAAGATCAGAGGGTAAAATGAGATGCACAACCAAGAAGAACCTATCCGCTATAGAAATCAGCACCATCGTCCCTGCCAAGCTGAGCCGACCTCTCAGCTCACCCACCAAGAAACTGATGGGAACCTGGGGACAGAGAGAAACCTGGGATCTTCCAATCGAGTGTTAGCACTGCTGGCCGTGGATGCGTACTTCCTCCAGCGGATTGGGAAGAAGAGGGAAAATAGGCCAAGCAGATGTGTTGCAGGCCGCCCTCCTTCCCGACGAACCGGAGTAGAGCACAACTCCGTAGAGGCGCTCCCGCGGCTGCGCCCCTTCCTGCGCGTGCGAAGAGGAAGGAATAGAGAGAGTACCTGAGCGTGTGAGGGAGAAATGGAGCGCAGCCGCCCGTGCTCCTCCGGTAGCACATCGAGGAAGACATGGATGCACAGAGCAGCAGCAAACAAACCTCTTCGGTCGATGTGCCCTCTTCCTACCGCCTTCTTGGGTCAGGGTAGAAGGGAAAGGCCGGGTCAGGGCGAGCTGGGCACGGTGGCGGCGACGGTGAGATTGGATCGGGAGAAAGCATCCTAATGAATACCATGATATATATAATTATCCATATATGCGGTACTGACTACACATTCAATTCAGCAAGAAAAAATTAACTTTTAGCAAGAATAAGATGGGACAAAGCGAAGGAGCTGACCATGAGCAACAGCTGAGTTGTAGCCAGCAAGCAGCAGATCGGGGGCGTTGCCGGCGACAGCACCTACGGGAGGTGGTAGGGAAAGACGCCGGCAGAAGCAGCTGCGGGCAAGGACCGGCTCGACGCGGAGTCCCCCTGGCGGCGCCGCCGCCGTATGGTCGCCGGAGGCCCGCCGGCGGCGTGCGCGCGGCGGATGGCTGCCCACACGGCCGGGATGATTCCGACTCGCCTGCGTCGTCCCGGCAGCCCAAACTCGGCGAGGTTGGAGAAGTTTCGGCGGCGGAGCTCCTGGTGGCCTACGATTTGAGCGGTGGGGAGCGGAGCAGCGGGGCTGGGCGGCGACGCCGGCGGCGGCCTCGGAGGCGCGCGGGAGAGAGAGAGGAGGAGGGGTGATTGTGAGAAACTTTTTTGCAGAAAAGGCCTTGAGTTTAGGTGGATTTGCAGATAGGTCCTGCTACGTGGTGAGTTTTGGTCTGCGGGGCACGATCTCGTTTTGTCAGTGGTTTGGCTGTAAATCTGCCACGGTGACCGGCGGGACGGGCTGCAACCGGATGGTGACCGAGTCACGTGGCGGCCTCCCATTGGTAGAAATTAGGCGTGAACAGTAACCGCGCGGGAGGGGAGACGTGGACCAATCTCGACCGTTGATTGCGGCGATCGGACGGGCAGGGATCTAGGGGCGACGTGGCTGCCTGAGGGGGAGCAAATCCCACCATCTATATATACTAGTTGAATGCCCGTGCGTTGCTACGGACGTTAAAAAATAGATGTTTCGACCAAAAGCTTATTTTAAACTAAAAATAATAGATGGTTCAGTCAAAAGCTTAGTTCAATTCTCAGGAATCAAACATGACAGTGTGCAAGTTCATATATCATCACGACAACAGTATCTTGAACCCTAGGTGACTTAACATCAAATCTTAATAGCTCCGTTAATTAGAAAGAAATTACAATGGTCATGTTTAACATGGTTCAGTGTCGAAATTACAATGTAGATGTGAACAAAAATAAGCAGATATTCAAGGAATGCCGAGGCTCTTGAACCCTAGGTGACTCAACATCAAATCTTGGTCAACAAAAAAAACACTAAACCTCAACAGAAAACCTATTGATAGGCCATGTCTTCATATTAAGACCATCCATAGACTTCAAATATAGATGAATACTCCCTTTTTTTTCCGGAAAACAAATGAATACAATAACCGCATGTCCACAACCTCAAGTTGAAAATGCATTGAAGGCCTGCCGTTGATGTTCCTCGGATTTGAGGAAAGCCTTTCCTCCTGCGCTTTCCCAAGCTCCAGATTGCATGGCAAGGTCACCAATACCAGTAGGTTCCAATCTTTAATATAAACTGGTTGTTATAGTTTTATATAAGGAAAGGTTCATGCATAGCAAGTACCCGCAACGAACAAAGATTGAGTAATATTATTTGCTGACATACCTGCAACAAATGGTGAAATGAGAGTCTATGGAAAGCAAGATGGTTGAGAGAAAAGTACATGAATGGTCATGCAAGTTGACAAAAAAGTGAATAGCTAAAATAGATTTTTGCAGGGAATGTAGAGAATGCGTTGGACATCAACCCATAGAGATGATTAAATCAGTTATGACAGAAATATTGTAGTGAATTAACTGTATTTCTGATTTTCCAAATATTTTCAGGTGCAAGTATAATTGTACCGATTAGCTTTGGACATAACTTTCTGCGTTATAATTGTAACAAAAAAATCTTTATAAAATCATGATTCTAGTATTGGAACACGTGAAGCTTGGAATATTTTACAATGCAAAGTCATTTAATAATGCTAAAAAGAACTGTTGACTCAATAATCTAAATAAGCTGGACCAAAGCTGCATTCCATCCATTGCTGCTATGAATGATCTGCTAGCTTCAGTTGACATAGAAAATTAATAATGAAAGTATCAAACAATACTTTAGGACGTCGCTGATCTTAACTGACTTAAGGTCCAACAAGGAAAGTTGATTTGCAGCAATAAATTGATTTTCAGGAGCTTGGAGACTGAGTTAATTGACTGAAAAATAATCAGAGTTGTACAATTGCGGTTCAGGTGTCTATCAGACTGCAACTACTGAGCACCACATGATCAACCGTGCTCCTGTCCAATCAGAGGGCTAATAATACAGAACAATGTGAAATTGATCTGCAGATGTTGTACATAATCTGTCAATGGCTAGTTGGAAGTTATTACAGAAAATTAGTGTTTTTTCTTCATCATGCTGCTAGCATTCCTATTGTTATCTTATCGTGTCATACATCTACGATTTGTGCAAATCTAGGTAGTTTGATTGTTTGTATCAGTGTGTCAAAATTACTTGATGATTAACACTTCATGTTGTACCGCTTGAATAATATAGTTGTGTCTTAATTTATTAGTGGCAAAATCATCTGCACGAGGGTGTGGATGTGTGGTTGGTGCTTGCTACCATCTGCTGAGATCATTAGTGTTTAATTAGTGTTTAATGGGTATGATGTCCTCAGGAAAAAACACAAATTCATACGTCAGGATGATTTAATCAATCAGCATCGAACAACATATTGTAGGTACGAGAGAGTGGGAGCAAATCCTTGCTAAATAATCCATCAATTCAGCTACTATCCGTGTTGATTCCTTGCAGATCGAGGCCTCCCAGGGTACCAAAAGCAACAAATACGTGGAAGTCTTCCAAATACAGCACATAACAGTGATAGCTTGGCCAAAACAAATCAGAGCACGGGCAGTAATTAAGAGGTCTTAGGCGGAACTGACCTCTTCTTTGGCGGACGACTGAGTACTGACCCATGTTGAGAGACTTAGGCGGCAAGTGCACCACACACACATGGGTCACCAGGGGAGCTCCGGTTGTCTCCCTGCTCCAAATTTCACGTTGGGCAGCAGCAACCTACAGGTTTTGTGAAGCAGATTACCAGGTGGACCAGGAGGTGGAGAGGGAGGGCATGAGCTCCAGCACTGGATACCGTCGTCAGTGGAGGCTTCGATGCAGGAGGGGAAGCCAGTGCAGTGCACAGGAGAAATCGAAACCGGTGCTCAGGTAGTCCAGTCAACCTTTCTGACCAGGGCACCGCGACGGACGGGATCGATGGGTTACTGGGTGGCCGCGGACTCGCCGGATGCGGCACCGCGGGAGAGGATGCTTCCGCGCGGGGGCGACCATGCCGGAGAATGAGAAGGGCGGCGTCAGCGACCTCGACGGCGACCTTGCGGAGCGAGCCGCCGGAGCGGGAGGAGTTGAGGCAGTCGAGGTCGAGCCCGACGGTGCTTCCTCGAGGGTCTCGCGGTGGGCACACTTCAAGGATGCGGCGGCCGCGTCGTGCGCGGCGCGAGGGGCGGCGGGATATTGATTTGCCGACAGCCGGGAGGAGGAGCCGCGTGGCTAGCGGACGATCCCACGGCGGCGGCGAGAGGGGCTCGTGCGAGTTTGATTTGGGATTCGTAGATTGACTTTTTGGCTGCACGACGAGGGAGACAGCAGCGAGGCTAATGGGCCGGCCCCGAGATGGATCGATCGAGGTAGCGATGGCAGACGAAAGATGGAATGAAGAAGGCGCGGGGGAGATGAGATGTCGGCGTGAGGGACGGTGGTGGCGGCGCGGTGGGGGAAAGAAGATGTCTGCAACGACCCGCCGGATCCGACCGCGTGCGCAGCCTCCTCCTCTGCCCTGCTCATCTCCTGCCCGCATGTCCAAATCTGACGTAGCCCCCGGCCCCCGCCCCTCTCTCTCCTCTCCGCGACGCTGCGTGTGGAGGATGAGGATCATAGTACCGAGGGCATCCGGCATCCTATTTCCCTCGACCCATAGCGATGCCGCCGCTGCGGCTGCAGTCGCCCTTCTCGTCGAAGCGTTGTTCTTCGCTTCTTGCCGCAATTCGTGAGGGGATGCTAGGGAAAGAGAGCAGCACCGACAAACAGACTCAGAAGAGGAGCAGGATACGCTGCTATTTCCCGTGGAAAGGATGGGGAGCAGGGGCGGATTATGCCATGGGCAGCGCAGCATGAGATGGGAGCGAAGGAGTGATCCAGGTACGTCGAGCAGATCTTGGGACGGAGAAAGAATATGTGGCCCACATGTCGGCGCGCTCTCCTTCTTTTCGCGAGCGGAGGGCAGACGATTTTCGCGAGCGAGGGCAGAATCGGGAGGCAGAAAATTTCTGCCGGTTACACCATCACCAACTCCCATTTAATAGTAAAGATATAAATCTATACGCAATTTCTTTTTCTTGGTTGACCACGATCTGGAGAATCGTGAGCCGCGACCGTGCGATCAAATCCAGCGACCCTGTCCTCACCCGAGACCCGACCCGACCGACACCCACTTTTTTTTTACCTGCGCAGCTTCTTCCCCAGAGATCCACCGGGACCATTCCCCATCGCGACCAGGCCCCGTGCGTGCTGCCCAGCCCCTTCTCCGGCCACCGCCGCGCGCCGCCGGACCCTGTTCTCTACCATCTCCGCGCACCGCTGCGAGGGGCAGATGCCCTACGGTTGCTCGGCGTCGGTGAGGTGGCCGCCGCCGTGGTGCAGGGGGCGCCGCCGTCGGACTCAACGCCACCAGCTTCGACGCCTTCCCAGGGAAGCCCGGGATCCCTTCGCCTTCGTCGATTTCTTCCCCGTCGTCAATGCTCCCTTGGGTAGTTCGGCATAAAGCACACGTTGTGCGCTTCTCCTTGGGCGGCGGCGGACGGGGCCCTTTCGACGGGTTCGTACCGGGAAGCAGACTGAACAACTCGTCGATCATGGCCTACTTCGCCTCCCAGGACCGGGTGGGCCACATGAGTACGTGCGTATACACCATGCTCTAGAACAGAACCAGTAGTGCTATCTGTTAATGCAATTTGTGTTCTGGTAATGTAATTTTTTAGATGTAAGTTTGTAGTAGCCTAGTAGTAGTGCTATCTGTTAGTTCATCCAATAATCCAACTAAAATTAGCAGATGCAACCTTGTTACCTTTTGCTGATATAACCTTATTTTGCTACCTTGATCTATCTGTCCATGGGAGGCTGCACTTTTTTTGTGGGGATTTTCTAAGGATGTAAACACGGCAAAACAGGGGGAAACTTTACATGCTGGGTACTTGGATTTTTCAGGTCCAATTTAGCATGTAAATAAATCAAGTTGTCGCTGGGTGTAATTTCTGCATGTAAAAAAAAGTTTTCTGCCAAGTGTAAATTTGCATGTAATTGCCCATCAGATTTACTTCTGCTTGCAAAATTGACTTCTGCTTCTCCCAGGATTTTACGTGCATAGAAAATCTTTTTTTTACATCCTAATCGTGTTTTTGAGCTGGTATTCTGCCGGCGGATGTGCTGGAATAGGGGTCTTATTTTCGTTCCAGATTGAAGAGGCCTTGTGTTACTGTGAGCAGCTTCTGGGATTTATTCATCCTACATCGATCCTTCAGGTCAGTTAGATGTAAACTTTTCAGCTGGGAGATGCTACACATTTTTTGGCATGCAATCACTTCTGCACTGGATGGCTACTGGTCATACATGTATCTTGTGTGCTTAGGTTCTTGTGTGTTTGCTAGCGTTGCTTGATCACCAATGCTCCACTGGTCGCATTAGCATGAACACAAATCTGGTAGATGCTAGATGTAAGTTATTTTTTCTAGGGATATGTAGGTGTTTTTTTCATGGTAACTGCTAATCATGAACCTGATTCACTATACAGATGATGCTAGATGTAAGTTATTTTTCTAGAGAGATGTAGATGTTTTTTCATGCTAACTGCTAATCATGAACCTAATTCAGTATACATATGATTCTAGATGCAAGTTATAATTTCTAGCAGTGGGGATAAATGTAGATGTAGGTTTGTGGATAACCCACAAGCATTTTAACCAACTCCATTTGAAAACAGCCATAAGCAAAACGTACAAAATCCATGTGTAGTCAGTGCTAAATCCCATTGTAGTCGCTGCTTTTTTTGTGGTACAAATGTAAGTTCATTGAACTACTTCCCATAAAGTCCATGGTAGACGTATGATCTTTCCTTTTTTTCAGGGAACCCATAAGAATATAATTTACATTCAAGTATAGATTTGAAATTTTATACCCTCTCCAAATAGTAAATAGCTTGGTGGTTACCAAGTTCCACAAAAATGCCTGCTAGATGTAAATGTAAATCCTGCCATCCTTATATTGTAGAGGCAACTGAATTTTTGCAATGATGAACAATACAAACTCCTGTCACAAAACTAGTGCATGTCAAATACTTAAGTGTAACATATTGCTTGTCTATTAGCACCAAACTGCTGCTAATACTTCCTGATAACATTTCTTTCATCCTTGACATTGAAATGCAGGTACAAGATTTTTTTGTCAGTCCAGCAGTTACATACTGAGAGAAAATGTAAGTTGCTGCAGATATAAATCTCTTACTTTATTTGCTGTCAATTGGATACAAGTTAAAACCTTTTTACTTGCTGCAAATAGTACTACTGAGACCAACTTACATGTTCTTTCAGCAGTTTTTATCTAAAATAAAGTTCTTTTAAGTAGATACAGAAACTAGGATCCTGGTAACTAGATGCAAAGTCTTTTAGTTTCTGCAATTTTTACTTATTCCAGTCACATGAAAAGTATTTGGTTTCATTTACAGTAATCTACAACATTTTACAGTACTTTATCTATCAGCTCATAGCTCACACAATACTTGACAATTGTTCAGTAATTTACAGCATTATTACAGTACTTAAGCTGTCAGCTCATAGCTCGCACAAAACTTGACAATTGTTCAGTAATTTACATCATTGTTACACTACTTAATTTATGAGGTCATAGATCGAGCACGGTAAGATAGAGAATTGTTCATTTTCACTTACTTTCTCGGAATCTTACATCGTGTGTCTTATAATTTTACTCACTAGAACTAACTGTCAAAAACCTTGGTAACATGAAGGGATACAATCTGTACTAACATGCTAGAAATATTACATCCTAAGTTTTCTCAAAGTCATTTATGTAAATTTTCATAACTAAAACTTCATTGTCAACCCATCTAGTTGGCCATGAAATCCCAGGATTTCTTACACCCCGCAGTTTTTACAGCAAAGGCACAAGTTTTGACAAACTGCTACTAAGCAATTCTAAACTTTTTGTATTACATCTAGTTCACAAGAATAGCACATGAACCTATTTCATTTTCTTACATTGCACAGTTTTTGACACAACAGCCACAAGTTTTGACAACAAATTATTTCAATACCATTACAGGGATATAAATCAGGATCATAGACGATGGTGGTGGTGGGGAAGGTGTTGGAAAAGCAGACGCTGGGAAAGAAAGAGCTGATGGAGTATGCACAAACTTACATCTGCTTTTCTGAATCTTCCACTAGCTGAAACCGTGTAGATCCTTTTGCTAAGATTATACTTCCTGATGGAGATGCAATTTCGTGTCTAATAGATGCATGAATGTTACAGAGATCTGGGATTTGGATGTAAAGTTTTTCGATGTGTCTCATGTTTTTTTTTTTGCAACCTGGGGAACGAGGGGCGAGAGGGAGGACAAAAGTGATTTCCGCTGCTTATTTTTGCAGTGATGTAAATCAATGGTATTTATTGGGGGTGCGGGTGGCTAGCGTTCCTCTTCTCGCAGTTATGGTGCAGTGTCGGGGAAAGAAGATCACATGGGGCCGACTTTATTCGCACTGGGCCGCTCGTCCCACGCGTCATGAAGAGCGCGCGGTAATGCTTTCCTTTTATGTCGTGGGGCGCGCGACTGTGACCTTTCCGTTTTTGGGTTGTTGGACTGAACTCGTTGTAAGGCAGATCGTGGTCGACCACGATCTAGCAACGTCCAAATCTATACTACTATTAAAAGAGCAAACTTGTACGGATACATTAAATCTTACGCGTTCAATATCCTATCAACGATTCAGATTGTTCCGCTGATGTTGAGTAGCTCAATACACGTCCCTTTTTACCGTTTTGCCCTCCCACCAAATCACATAATACTACTAAACTACCACGTACCCGTTCGGTTATTTTCTTTTCCTTCTATCTCCCGACTTCATTGGCTGCCGCCACGAACTTCATCTCGATCAGATCCTGCCGGCGTGGCCGTCTTCCCTGCGCCGCCACCGCCTCTCCAGCCGCAAGTCAGAACTGCAGAGCAGCGAGCGGTGTGAGAAGGTCGTCAACAACGCCACTGCCTCATGTTGCAGATCCGGTGGGTCATAGAGAAGGACGGGCTACGCGCGCGAGCTGCCGATCGTTCATTGACTTGGCGTCTCCTTCCAGAGTGCACCACACGGCCGCTAGCACAAGCAAGCGACAAATGCTGCTATGAAGCCCATGTTAGATTCACCTTGGTGCTGCCTAGGGTTTGATTCCCGTGACTTTTACCAAACTTCTCTGTAGTTTTTTCTCTTGCTAATTTTGTCTGTGTTGATCCAGGATCTGATAGGAAAAATTTCATGCTAATTATGGAGCTAATCGGCCGGGATGGAGTAGCTTTTGTGCCTATGGGTGTGTAATCCCATTTCATCTCGCTTAATTGATTTCAAAAGCAATTTGTCTGCACTGAGAGGAACCGTGGATGCTCATATGGAATGGTCTATTTTCTTTCCACTATGTTTGGATTTCTAGGACATCCGTTGACTGCTAATGAGTGCATATATGTACTACTTATGGCTGACTTCACACAATTGTAACTCAGTTCCGGGTATGACGTGTTCTGAAAACTATGCTTCATCATCCTGAACATGAGAAATAGGTAATTTCTAGGGATGACTTCAAATAATTTATACAGTGTGGTCAGACATAGGTTTCTGTTTGTTGGTCTAAACACCGTGATGTCCACATTTATTTGGAGTAAGTAGATACCCATGTTTGATGATATCTTGGTGTTTACGTGGACAATGGATTAGATGATACTTCTTTTTCATCATAGTCGCGTACTTTAATTGTTAAGCCGAGCATAAGAAACTACAAAAGGTTGAACGGCGTACTTACAATATCGTGTCCAGATATTTCAAGAAATAGTATCTATGTTTGAATGATATTTAATGGTGGCTGATTTGACTTTAGGAAAGATCGATTTTTATCTGTTAGGGACTAAGGTCATCAACTCATCATGACTCATGAGTATTGGAGTTAGATGATGCAACAAAGGCATTTTAGGAGTTTGAACACCACAATTAATGTGAACTGTCAATGAGCAGGTTATTTTGTAATTATTGGAGGCATAAGAGAAAAACTGCCCACAACAAGTTTCTGTTTGTGCTCTTAACAGAGTCATATCCACATTTATTTGGAGTAGTAGAGACCCAGGTTTGACGATACTATATCTTGGTGTTGAGGTGGACAATGGATTCAATGGTACTTTTCTTCATCACATACGCCGATCTTAATTGTTAAGCTGTGCATAAAAAATGATGTTAGTACTTACAATAACGTCTCAAAATATTTCATGAAATGTTATCTATATTTGAATGAGATTTAGTGGTGATTTATTTGACTTTAAAAAATAGATTTTATCTGTTAGGGACTCGTGCACGATTCTCTGAGGTCATCATGACTTATGAGTATTGGAGTTACATGATGTAAAAAATGAAGTCTGATTTTACTGATAAAATATGTACATCTTAGAGATCTAGATTTGCATTTTTTAATTTAAGATGGAGACGAACAAAAACTATAAAAAGATAACTCATAAAAAAGTAGAATTTAAAAACCCTGGTTGTCTTTCATAGACGTGCGTTGCACGTACATGCCAACTAGTAATATATAAGTAGTAGGATATTCATGTGATGCATGTGCTGCTCAGCTTACAGTCAGCCGGGTGGATTTATGCGTCACAGAAGTCATGGCATAAGTCAAGCTCGCTGTTGGGCCTTCGTGGTTATCACTGGTCAGTGTGGTCACTGGATCGAATTCATATCCGAGTGGCGTCGCCTGCTGGCTGCCGCCGTGCATTTTGTTGACTTTCGACACATCGGTGCTATGATCCTGCCGGACGTCAGCCGATTTCACCAGCGACTGGATCTTTCTGATGGTACGTAATCTCTCTGTTTCAAATTAATTGACTTTCATTTATCCAAATGTAGATATATCTTTACTTGTAACATGTCTAGATACATCTAAATATGGGCAAATAGAAATCAATTAATTTGAAACAGAGAGAGTACTACGTAGTATGGCCTTGGCCTGCCCATTGAGAGCAACCTGTCCTTGTTTGATAAGCCGACCCGATCTGCAAACTTGCTTCTTCCTTTTCCGGCGATGTGGACGGCTAACCCCCACCCGGGTCGCCGTTGAAGGCGATGTCTGACGAGGAACGGCAAAGCCAGAAGCAGAACGCTAGCTATGATATGCCTGGCGAAAACGGCATGGTCGGTGGCGCGCCATCGCGGCCGTTGGCGCCATTCTCGCGCGTCCGAACAAGCAAAATCATGCCGAGAGCAATCCTGCTCGCTCCCGCGCTTTCGCTTTTCTTCTTTGATCGCTTTCTCACGTACGTATTTCCAGCTGCCACTCTAAATCGAGCGAGCAACGTACCGGAGATCATTTGCATTCTCCGAAAGGAGGCGGCAGGAATGATATCAACTGGAGCTGCAAATTTGCTTAACCAAACATACACTGATCCACACACACACGTACACTCTAATAAGCATAGAAAGGAAAGGGAAATCGCCTTTTTATAACCCCAAATACCATACTGATAGGCATAGATAAATCAAGTTGATGATAAATAACAGTAGCGTGTCATGGAGATAAGATGACACGACGGGGGGGACACAAGCAGCTGCGGGCTACACTCACCGCTCCCATCATTCTTAGCCGCAGCTCTGCAGCCACTTCAGCCGCTACACTCGACACTCGACAGGCATCCATCACCACCACTTTGGTGACAGTGACTTGACTAACAGAAGCAATAGGTTCATTACCCCTAACATTGACCTGCTTGCACCTTGCATATGCATTAGCAGGCCAGGTTCGTAGTACCAAGGACCGAAAAAACTGACCAACCCAGACAACTCGACCGATCTCTGTAGTAATTACTCACTCACTATATAGCAGTATATAAGATCACGGCAAGATGAACCTTCCATCCATCCTTCTGCTCAACAGCAAGATCTCTGAAGAAGGAAGGTCGCCATGAGTGATGATGATCAGACCCTGAAGTTCTTGCCCTCGAATGTCTGTCCGAACCGCCAGTTCTGCGGCGCGGCGTTCCAGGAGGTGGAGGTGCGGCGGTCGCTGCCGGTGACGCGGAAGGAGAGCGCCTGGCCGACGAGGATGGAGTTGGACTGCCAGTTCTGGCCCCAGTTGCGGGACATGGGCATCCACCCGGTGCTGGACGCCTTCACGCTGGCGCGCACCAGGTCACCGGCGCCGGCCACGTTGGTGATGAGCACCAGGTTGAAGTACCTGAAGCCGTTGATGGTGAAGCGCACCCCTCCGGACTTGCGGCACGGCACCCTGCACACACGAAACAGATTGAATCGTCAGTACAAATACAGTCAGACGATCTTAGCCGTCGGTAAAAAATAGTACAGTAAATTAGTCGTGGGGTAACATGGTAAACTTGGAGGTGGAGGACACAGGTGACGGGGTGGGAGGTGAGTGGCAGAGGGGACGGTGCAGTGCTCGCAGAGCTGAGGAGTGAGGACGAGCATTGCACGGTGGGAGAGTTTCACGCGTAATGGTGGTAGGCGGTAGGGCGAAAGGACGAGACGGCCCTTGCGCTCGACGGGGACCAGGGAGGAAGGAATGAGGGGCAGATGGGCCATTTTTGCACCACCTTCGTGAAGGCAGGGCATGGGGGATCGATGTCAGTGAAGCGAGACGCTGCAGGACTCTCTGGTGGTACTGGCCGGATCACGGGTGCGGGGTGCCCACTTCACTCATGAGAAAAAAGGAAAACAAAGGTCAAAGCTTTTGTGAGCGCGTCTCTGTGGTCTGTGCCCTACACACACAGCCGCACAGAGACACGCGTGAATTTGGATGTTTCTCCGGGCGTTTTGCTGCGCCAATCACGGCGTGGTGGTGGTGGTCTACCGGCGACGGCTGCTGTGTTTAAGCTGAGATCTACTAATGCAAAAGTGACAAAAGCAGCGTCTACTGAGCAAGGGACTACAGTGAGGATCACTGATTAATAAAGGACCCCTTGTCACCAAAAAAGTGGCGGAGTAGGCATAAAGCACACGACACTGGAGCAAGCGCGCCCCGCTATTTCTAGCATCGCGCCGAAACCGCTTTTACTCGTACCACGCCACGCGGTGCCGTGCTGCGATTCATTTTTTCCTTCATATATCACGTTCTGCTTTTAACAATGCCGCCGTATATATTTGACAATATAGAGTGGCGAAATTTATGGGAATTTATCGCCATGCCGTGTGTGTGCATGTTCTCGATCCATCCCGGGTAGGAGTACGTGCTACCCAGATCTACCGTATGATATCCTCTCTATTTTTGTAAAGAATAAATTTTGCCCATGTCTGCAGTATCAATTTACTACCAGCAGCAGTCGATAATACTTGCCCATAATGTTTTGTTCTGATTTTCTTTTCAGATCTCGCACATAAATACACGGTATACAAGTAACGGCGAGAATGACGGAGAAAAATGGTGGGATCTGCCGTTACTGCTACCGTGAGTGACGCCGATGGAACGCGACGAGTTTTCTTTATTTTTTCCCTATGGATAGACAGTGCAGTACGCGCCACCGCGTCTCAAAAGACGCAAGAAAAAGGAATCTTTGCTGGGTAAAAGAAGAGACCAGGGCCCCTGCGTTCTCCCCATTGGCCGGAAAAGAAATGCCAGTGCAACTAGAACCAAGACGAATGTTTTCCCCTACCAAGATTACTTCCCTCAGGAAAAAAGATTAAGAAACAATCCGTAAGAAAAAACCACAAAGATTCGCCGCATTGCACTCCGGGGGCAGAGTAAATCATGGGATTTTAGGCAAGCAATAATACTCTAGCAAAAAAGAGACGAAATGGAAGGAAGTAAAATCGACAGGAAAATCCGGGAGTATGACGTACCGGCGGTATGAGACTGGGACGATGCCGGCGCGGTACTGCGCGATGTGGAGGAACATGGGCATGGCGAGGTCGAAGTGCGGGCGCGGCGGGTTGCACCACCCGCCGTCGTCGGAGGGCAGCGCGTAGTTGGGCGGGCAGAAGTTGGTGGCGGTGACCAGGATGGAGGGCGTCCCCGGGTGGCACCACGCCCACCCGGCCTGGTTCACGCACCGGATCTCGAAGCAGGCCCCGCAGCTCTGGCCCGAGTTGAACAGCGCCGTGCTCAGCGCCGCGTTGTTCACGCCGTAGCCCTGGCTGTACAGGTTCCCGTAACCGCAAGCGCCGCCTGCAGTTTGTACACAGCATGGGAGGGGATGAAATTAGAAGACGAGGCGACATGGAGGTTTCTTGGAACGGTCACACGGAGACGGAGGAGCAATGCGCGGGGAAGTACGTACCCATGGTGCCGGAGGCGTCGCTGCCGCCGTAGAAGGTGGCGTGCGCGCTCTGCCAGTCGCCGCCGGTGTACACGCCAGGGACGCGGGCCTCCGCGGCCGGTAACTGTAGGACCACGAGGAGGACGAGGGACACGGCAAACAGCGACGGCATTGTCGCGGCGGCCATCGTGTCTCCGGGCGCCGTACGGACCGACGCACACACTCGCAGTGAGCAGAGGAAGCAGCGGCGACAGAGAAAGGGGAGTGGCAAGTGGTGTGGGGGTTGAAGCGAGGGAGCGAGGAGGTGTATTTATGGAGGCAGGAGGCAGACCAAATAATGGCGGGGGTAATCTACGCGCGTAGGTAGAGCGTGAGAAAATGAGAAGACGGGAAAAGGAGGAAGAGACGGAGGCGTTCCAACTTACGAAATGCGGCGTCCTGCTATGTCAATGCCATTGATGCCGCTTGCCTGGCTGCTCACTGTGTGCTCTGTACTGCTGTGCTCCGTCTGATGGAAAGCGCCGTGGACAGTTGGAACCTTTCTTTTTCGTCTTCGCTACCTGGCACTGTTTGGACTTCGGAACAGTACTACTGCTTGACAGCGCCGGCCACGCCTTTGTCGGGTAAAAACCCCATTTTCACCGGCACAGTGCGAGGATATCCGATGAAATCGTTTTATTAATCCAGTACTCGCATTGTTTCTTGCCTAAATGAAGCTATTGTGATCAGTGCAATCCCCGGGGTACCATAGTCAACCACGGTAAAATGATTGCGCGGACGGACGGCGGGGATGGCGCTGCGTCGAGGCGGGAAAGAAATCAAGGAGATATCTGAAGGATGGGTGATTGAACGAGAAGGGAGGTGGGCGCGGCGGGAGACCAAAAGCGCTGCACGGCTGCGGCATGTTGGTAGGCATGCATGGAGCACGGCTGTCCGCTTCCCCTCCCTTTGCTTCCTTCGCACGTTGTGCCATCGCCCACTCCCCTCCCTGGTCCTCGCCGCTCGCCGGCAGGCCGGGGGCCCCGCCGATGGCTGATGACGCCGTTGGTCGGTGAGCCTGTGGTGAGCGGTGAACCCCTGATCGGCCGTGGAGTTTTGGCGCTGACAATGGTAGTAAAAAATAAATCCGGTGGCAGTATTGAAACTTTGATACTCCCTCCTTCTCAGTTTATAAGGCTTACGCGTATCCCTAGGTTGGCAAATTGATGAACTTTGCATGGAGTATATATGATACAAAATATATCATTAGAAACTTCAAATGTTGTATTTTCTAATGGTATAATTTTCGTATTATTTAATTCATATAATATAGCTCATGCGGGCGATCTAGGTATACGCGTAAACCTTATAAACTGAGAAGGAGGGAGTATAATTATTTGATATATACCTAACTTTATGAACATGCATGTTTGGACAAAGTTGAGACATCCGAGAGAGTACGTAATTTCGAAATGCGTAGAGATTTTCTCCCAACATTTCCGTACTATAAATGCGCAAAATATTTTCTTTATATTCTCGCGTAGAAATGCAACCATGTAGGGGAGGTTGATTTTCTTCAAGTGGCCGTAAAGTTTGGTATTTCACAAAAAACAATCAATTAAAAATTGAATAAACTCAACACGATTTCACAATTTTTTTTAACAAATACGATAAACAGTGCAAAATGTAACTGTTGCCCACTTCAAAAGGGTAGCTATAGAGTAAAATAGATGAAGAACCGCCTTATCGGACAAAAAAAGAGAATGTGAAAGTAAACTGATCAAATGAATAAAATTACACAAAATAATACGATGCATACTTTGGACATTTCGGGAATATGCAACGGTGTTTAAATTGTCAATTACAGGACAAATTAAAAAACTAGATAGATTTAACACAAAATCACTCAAATAACTGACTGAGTATAAAAACAGTTGATTTAGCTAAAGCAATATCGTAGAATAAAACATTGATTCATTTGCTTTCACCCAGACATCTTATAATTTAAAAAAATCACTTCGCTAACGGAGTAAGCAGATTCACCGCCCGGTAACCTTGCAACGGACTTTTTTTTTGCGAAACACAATACAACGCAGACGCTCACATACACGCATGTACACTCACCCCTATGAACGCACACACGCACACCCTATCTCTATGAGCACCTTCGAAAGACAGAGTCGGCGGATTGGGTCTTGAGATTGACGAAGTCACCACGGGGGACTCGCTGTCGACGGGAACGTCGTCTCCCACTAAATAATGTTTCGCCTAAATAAAAAACAGCAGCGTCAAACCTGTGGTTTAAACTCTGATGGGTTAGCGATACAACCACCCTCCTAACCTTGCCTCACCTTGCAACTGACTTGAGCGAAACAAGAAATGGAACGGAAGGACATTTGTGCGGCCCCAGAGAATACTGCCAGCGTCCAAAACCCTTTTACCTTTGCAACTTCTCTGTACGGTCGCGGCGCGGTAAAACTAGCCAAGTAGCCATGCATGATCCTTTTTACACATATTGTTTTTTTCTCGCGGCAGTATGCTAGCGGCTGTAATATTCGTCTGGAAGATCTGGCCTGCAGAGAATCGATCATTTCGTAGAGGAAACAGGATAATGGGGGATTAGCCGTCTTCAATGATTGGGGTTGGAGATTTGTAAGGGCATGCACGCGCTGCTGATCACGGTTTGGTCGACGCGTGGTGTGGACAAATGTGATCGATTGGGCTGGCACCGCTGGCGTGACATGTAGCAGCAGTAGAGTGGACCAGATTGTATAACCAAAAAAAGGGTGGCGTATGAACTAATTTGGCCGTGCAGCCGTTCAATGCCCAGCAGTAGCAGCGTGTAGAGGTGGTTCGGTGTTGTTGGGGCCCATATATACATACGCGCATGCATTGCATGCATGCGGGAGTGCTACGAAAGAAGGGGGTATATTGAGCTCCGAATTCATTTCTTGTACACACGCGATAACACGATTCCGCACTTGTTTCTCAACCAAAAAATCTCGCCAGACTGTCCTACATATGTATATAAAGCGTTTCTGTTTTCCAAAACAAAGTCGGCTTCAACCTGAACCTCACACGTAGCATAACACTGAACTTCTCACCGGCCGCGATCGACCGACGTCGTACATGCATCAAGGCAGCGGGACATACTGTGGTGCTCCTGCTAGAGCCGGGCTGAAATTAAAGGTGCTCACACTCACTAGCGAGTGAAGTGATGACGCCTCCCGCGGTTACATGCAAAAGCTGGTGTTGTTTGTTGGTGCGTAGTGCGGCTGGCGGTGCCAAACAAATTAACAGGGGGAAGAGAGTACGTCGTCGGTCGGGGTGCAATGCATGCAAGTGGAGGCCCTAGGATCCCTTCCGCGTCCTCCATGCGTACAAGTACACGCACTACTCGTCCACGGCATACCGACGTGATCGGCCATGTCCCACCTCGGGCCGATCCATCGCCACGACGTACGTACGCCGCACTTCAAAGCTATTATAAGGCCACACTAGCCAAACTCGTCTTACGTGCGTGCGCCCCTAGTAATTACTGCGTGTGCGTGACGCATGCCAGATCCGCGCACACATAAATAAATGGGGTCAGGACTCTGGAGCGACCCGTCGCACGGCATGCATGGTTGGGAACGGGATACGTCTCTTGTGCCTTCAATTGGAACCAGGGGTGAAGATGATGCTACTGCAGGAAGGAAGGTACTGTACAGCCGCTACGGTGATGCTAGCTAGATCGCGCGAATAGTAGTACCGGCCGGCGACAAGATCGGTAACAACGGGATCGATCGCTAGCCCCTTCCGTGCACAATCTTCGAGCAGGAGCAGATGTCGCCCGCTTACGTCGTGCTCCTTTTTTTTTACAGGCAGGCACTCGTATCGTACGGTCAAATTCTCGAAGCCTCCATCGCGCGCGCGCCGAGCCGATCGAGATCGATGATCACCGGCTTAACGCGCGCGGCGCCGGCGTGACGAGCGGCGCAAACGAAAACGGCGCGCCCGTGCGTGCGTGGCCGCCGGCAATTGTGTCGCGCCACTCACGCATCCATCCCCGCCCGGCGCAGCGACCGGGCTGCACGAGCGAGCACCTGTCCCGTTATGTCTGTGGGCGCGCGCTTGCTCTGCGTGCGGCCGGGGCCATGCCGTACGTAGCGAGAGGCCAGGCCTAAGTAGCCCGCCGTGCCGTACGCTCCGCCGGCCGCGCCATGTGGCGGGCGGGTGATCGGTCGATCGAGGAGCCGTACGTCCGGCCACCTACAACCAACGGTTTCCGTGGGCGCGAGCGGCGAATCCTGTGTCAGCGTGCACGTGTTAACTGTGGTAGCTAGCCAAGCCAAGTAGGCCGGGGTCGATCGCCTTCGCCTCCGCCTCGACGCTAGCTTTCGGTCCATCTCTAGGCTAGGCTAGGCCAGGCTTGTCGAGGTCAAACGCTGCGCACTCCGCACCTACGTAACTCAATTGACATGTTAATTTTACCGGTATGGTACGGGCACGTACAGTCAACAGCATTTGAGCGAGCTAGCAGGCTTGTAAATACGATTCTCGTTTTTTACTTAGCTTACTTCAATCATTGCATCCTTTGTAGCTCGATCTACTGCTAGCTCCATCTAGGTACAACAATCACCCCCTGGTCGTATGTGCTAGCACTGACTCTACAGCTTAGCACTCACTGTACATTCCAACCGCAGCTACTTGAAACTAGCTAGACACGTGAGCGCACATTTCTTGTTACCGAACCGAGACCAAAAGAGATCGAGGCCGCCTTGTTTCTGTAAGAACCACCGCAGAACTAGCTAGAGACCATGTTCACGTTTTGAATGGCCTGTTTTTGGTAGCATCTCCTTGAGATTTCAAGGTGTGCTTTACCGCCCATCTCAATCATTGCCACCCTTGGTCAACCCCTACGAGCTGCTAGCTCAGCATATACTAGTATCACTCACCAGCCATCACATCCTCCTAAAAATGCACTGTTACTACCCGGAAATGCATATTGGGTCATATATACTGTATCCATACTACTCCTATCTTTTCTGTTCAAAAAAAAATACTACTCCTATCTTCTAGGCCTCCAAGCTCACTCACACTTTTGGAGTCCAATGCAGCCAGCCGATCGAGCTAGCCATGTGCTGGGTTTTACTCCCGTTCCCGTCGCACTGTTTCATGTCGCATATACGGGCAGACCAAGACGCGGGCTAGCGACCAAGCATATGAGCATCTGCGCGCGAGTGACAACTCTAGCTATGATATTCAGGATTTGCGGCCGGAGCAGTTATCCACACTGCAGATTCGTTGTACGTCGACTGCTCCCTTCAAAATTGGTAAAGGCTACTCACTGTACTGTACGGTTCATTGTAGGATCGAAACAAAAATATACACACATAGACATACCAAACAGAGGGAACAAAACCAAAACAAAACTGTATATATTCCTTCGAACCTTTTCTTTTGTTTCTAAAATAAGCCATGAAACACGAGTAGAGATTTCTGGCTCCCGACCCTCTAGTGATCCCTATGTTTTAAAAAAAATCAAAAAATATATTTAAAAGGTTCTAAAAAATCTTCCAAATTCCCGATGATGTATTCTACAAGTGTGCAAAGTTACACTGCGAAATACTTTAAATTTTGAGGTGCACAAAAATGACAAAATTTGTTCTCCTCTGAGCGTCGAGACATAGCTCAAGGTTTCCATAGCCCTGTCTCCGCTCCCCGGCCAAAGCCATGGGCCAGATGCGGCAGTGGCTGTGGAGAAGGAGCCAAAGGAGGAGGACTCCAAGTCCTCTAACACTAGTTGTGACGCAAGGGACTCGGCTAGCGGCGGCATGCGACCCCTCCTCGCCTAAGGTAAACCCTAAATGACGCTTATTTGCTCTCTTATGTCATAAAATGCTGCTTAGGGCAAACAATGCATTTTGTTAGTCTAGTTAGTAGCTCTGTTTTTCTTTTAAATCGTTGCTTATCAATGTTGTGCAATAGTTTAGTTTAGTTTTTATATTAAAAAAATGTACTTATCAGAATCCTTTTTGTTAAGTACTAGTGTACTACGCTTGCTATGAGGCTAAATGTTATTGATCTCTGTTTTGTTGCATGTGACAATGATTAAAATGTGCAGTGTAAAATGCAAATGATTAACATACAGTACCTAGTAGTGTTTAAAATACATTGTTTCTACATTCTCCCTAGTCTTGTGTGGTAATTCTTTTGCACCTTCTATGCACAATGAGGCTTATTTTCAATTCTCTATTATGTGTGCCGATGATTAAATTGTGCAATGGTAAATGCAAAATATGACTCTCCAATGCAATGTTTGCAATGTATGTATGAGACTTCCTTTTATTCTAGCACTAGTAGATTTCCATTGTTTAAAATAGAAAAGTATCATTCATTTATACTAAGCATTTTTACCTTTTGCACTTACAGTGCATTCTCTAGACTTATGATTTTAACCATTTCATTTTTTATTATTGTTAGCAAATTAACACGTGATAGCATAACTATATATGAAGATAAATTTGTTTTTAGTATGTAATTTAACTTAAATATTTAATATTGCACTTGCACTAAACTTGAAGCATGTAAATAACAAATTGCATGTCTTGCCAAACTGAGTCATGTCAATTAGGTGAACTACAAGTATATGTAAATTCCATGTGTATTTTAGTTTTCTTTAATATAATGATCCTGACTTTTAAAGCTGGCAGAGGTTTCTCGAATGCATGATTATCTATTTTAAGTGTAACTCAATAGAAGATATAACAATCAATATGTAAATAGAAACTTGTAGAATATACAAAGTATCTATAAGGTTTTTTTCCTATAATTATTGCATTGCTCATTCACGTTCTCGGGTTAAACATTTAGTTGGCATTTCATACTTAATTACTGTGTACTTAGTATCGAAATAGTATCAATCAACTCAAGTCTCTCAAAATACGATTAGTTCTTTTTATGTTTGATAAATAATTTTATAAAACTGATTGTCCTGTAGTTGGTTATATAGTAATCACTCGCTAGAGATAATGCATTAAGTTTTTTTTCTGTTTAACTTAGTCCATGATTCGGAAAACATGAAAATCTAACAACATGAAATTTCCTTTTCTAAAAAAAATGCAAACTAAATTTAGAAGCTAAATTAGGAACAATGGTTTGTTTACTTCTCCACTTGTGCGTATGTATTTCCTTTGAATCTCATGTTCAAGTATCACATCAGTTATAGCGTAGAGATATAAACATTAATGATGAATCAGGAATAAATAATAACTTTATATTACTGTCTCTAGGTCATATCCCTAATTAACAATGCAGAGAACCGTAAGCTCACTGACGGCGCTCTACCCCGTCCTAACCTGCTCGATTTTCTCTTCATCATGAAAACATGTGGAGAGACTCCTTGGCAACCTCCATTTCTCACTGCCGGGAACGGGGATTACTACTCGGCGTTCAAATAAAAGCGTCTGGCATGCCCGTTTTGATTTAGGCAATGTCTCACTTCGGTCACGAAGGACTCGGGGATACTCTGGCCAGGGTGGCACATTTCAAGGGCCCGGACCCCACGCGGGGGCCCGAATGCATCTTCAAGGAACTCCAAGATCACCGAATGGTAGATTTAGCGGGATACTTGTCGCAAACTGACTCGGATCGGAACTAGCATATCTTGTTAGTGTTTTATGTGAACGCACAGATCCAAGGACTCGATCGGCACCCTGTAGCCCTAACCCTAGCCATATATAGAGCGTTGGGAGCCTTCGAAGGACAAATCCATTTTCTCATACGCACAAGTGCTCAACACACCATCATCATCCACCCATCTCCAGCTCTACCTTGAGACCGACGATCATATGATAGATAATATACACCGCCACACAACAGGAGTAGGGGTGGACGGGGGGGTACGTCGTTGTCTCCCATGTGCTACCATTCTGATCTGCGTGGGCGACCCTCCGAACATAAATATATCATCGGAAATGTATTTCTGTGACACTAGATGTGTTTCTTTTTGCAAATGTTGATACACTATTTTTTCTTCAAGGATCTACTAGAAATGTTGCAACCATTTTCTCACAATTTTTGAGACGATGGAGAGAAAGCGATGTTGCATACACCAGTAAAAGTTCTTGCTCTCGGGAAATTTTGCTATGATGATCGGATTCACCAAATTTGCCACTTAAGTGGATCGGACGGCTAGGCAGCCGGCTAATTTTGGCCCTAAATCCGGTTGATGCTCAGCATTGGTCTTTTTAATGTATGGTTTTGCGCTCAACTTATAAGAATAGATAACTTTTGTTGTTTTCACATATTTTTTGAAAAGGTGGTCAGCCCGCCTTTACATCGTGACAATGCACACGATCTAGCTTTTATTACGAAGTTTGCAACGAAAGTTTACAATTCAGGATCACATAACGTGGCTTACATGGATTAGCCAGCGAAAAAAACGAAAATAGAAATGCCTTATGCATTTTGAATTCATACACGAAGAGGGCTCTACTCCCTTTGCCTCCACGTTTCTGTGCATCTAAAAACCGGGGTCGTCCAATTTCTACTCTGCTATGACGATCGAATGACGTATATATATACTCCAATTAATCCAACATGATTTACCGGTGCAGTGCAGACACGAGTCACCTCTGAGCTTGTACTATTCGTTTTACGCTAGCGATCTCAATCATAGGCACGCCCTTAATTGGTGTGGTGCCATCTCTTTGTTTTCACCATGCATGGTGGTTACACTCACTAGTAGTGTCATCACATCCTCCTTGAAAAGTACTACTAGACTAGTAGACCATATCTTTCCTAGTCTCGATTGATTTCGAATACGGTAGAGTCCAATCTCAGAAGCTAGCTCTAGCCATGTGACGGGTTTCATCTCGCCGAACTTTGCATTGTCTGCTTTTGGAATTTTCTTCCATGGGATCGAACTGAACATGCACGACGAATGTAGTTGACTTGCCGTGGCAGCTCGCTAGCACTAGCAGGCAGACAGTATGGTGGAGAGTGGAAAAGAGGACGATCTGCCCGGTGTTTCTCTCGATCGTCTTTGCGGGCGGTCTGTTGGACAGATCAAGGATGGGGCACGCCATAGCCTCTCGGAAGTCGGAACCCGAGCCGATCGATCAAGCATATGGACATCTGCGTGAGAACTCTATAGGTCTCTCTAGCTATCAGGAATGTACTGCGGCTGACCCCGAGCCATTATTGTTCATCGTCGTCACTGTACAATAAAATTTGTAGACGTAGTGGTACGTACAGTGCTCCGTTGAAAACTTGCAAAGGCTACTACGTTATGTGTTGTAGACTCGCAAAGAGACAAGCAGAAGCCCGTGCGGCCGTTCCAAACTGGGGCAAGAACATACGAGCCTGCTACGTATAGCTACGGCCACTTTCGCCTTTAGTAGTACTCCGTATATATAGTATAGCTTCTAGTAATAGGACCTCGACAATTTCCCGGTCGACGAGATGCAGACAAAGGGAAGCAGATGGACCAGACGGGAAATATATATTCCCAGTCGATCGATAGATCGACGGGGGCAAGTATGAATGAAACAGCCCGATCGTACGCGCGCGGCTTCACGCGACTTTCTGGCCGGAGGAAATGACAAAAAACAACCACAATTGAACACGAGATGACGCGCAGCCACCACCTTTGGGTTTTTTGACACATAAATATCTCTATTGAGGCTAGGTCGTGATGCGGAGCACTAATTTGTCTGCTTAAGCCTGTTAACAGTTATTTTGACAACTTGGCCCCACCCGTCAGGTCTACGTGGCAAAGAAAAAAAAATGGGTCAACCCTATCTCTAAGCTTGGGGCGGACGGGAGGCTGCTGCACGCCGATGGCCGCCGCGCCTCTGGCCACCGCGCCCGGGCGTGCGCCATGAGGGCCACTCGCCGGCGAGCCCCGCGTCTGCCTCCGCCACGGCCCCGTGCAGCCGCGCCCGGAGCTGCGACCGCACGCTCGCTGGGAGCATGCCATAGGGCTCGTCCCGCTCGTCCGGCCCCACCAGCCGCCGCGGCGACCGCGCCCTCCGCTCGATCGAGATCACCAGCCCGGCGTATCGCGGCGCGAGGGTCCGTCGCCCCCAGCGTTCCCGCCGGCGGTACCAGCGTCGTCGAGCTGTACTCGAAGAAGTCACGCTGCCGTTTGTTCGCGCTCTGGACCTGGACTTGCGCCTCCATCGACATGGACTTGCGCGACGGCATGGGATGCGCGTCGGCGGACGGGTGGACGACCGAGGAGAGGACCACCCTGGCCATACCCGCCTCTCGCCGCGCCCGCCGCCTACCACGCCCGCCCTGCCCCTGGCCGTGCCCGCCGCTGGCGGCGCCCGCCCTGTCCGCGCCGCGCCCGCCCGGTGCCCGCCCCTGGCCGCGCCCTGGCCTGGCCGCGCCCGCCGCTGGCCGCCGCTGGCGGTACCCGCCCCTGGCCTCACGCCCCACGGGCACGCCGCTGGCCTGCCTCTCCCACGACGACGGCGCCTCGGGGGCGGACGACACCGACGCGCGCTGCCTGGGCGCGCTCTGCGACCGCGCCTTGGTGCGCGACGACTGCGTGTTGGCCATGTAGCTGGGGAACAGCAGCGGGTGGTCGGCGCCGGTGCTCTGCTGCCGCAGCTTGCACGACGCGTCCGAGGCCGAGCTGGTCAACGGAGGACGGCGGCGCGGACTTCGTCGGCGAGCCTGGCGTGTAGGGCCCCGCCGGCGCGGCCCAGCCATTTGACTTGGTGGGATGCCGGGCTCTGCCTTTTCGGCCTCTTCGAGCACGCCGGCGGCGGCGTCTCGGAAGTACGCCGTGAGCGCGAGCCACTTCACGGACTTGGACACGGCGCCGTCGCCCATGACACCCTTGGTGGGCGGCGTGCCGCTGAACAGCGAGGAGCAGGTGAAGTCGAGCATGTGATGCGGATGGGCTTCTCGTCGTCGAGGAACCGGAGACGCGTCGTGCGCGCCCTGTCCTGGGCGGCGACGAGCGCCTGCATGCAGCGCAGGGTATTGCTGGCCTGCCTCCGGACGAGGTGGCCGCGTACCAGGGCCTGCAGCTTCGGGACGTACGGCGCCATGGAGCCGGTGACTACGACGGCGTTGGGCCAAACGCGCGCGCCATGGAAGAGATGATGATTGTGTTGACCTGCTATTTTTTTCTTTTCTTTTTTGCCACGTGTACACTGACAGGCGGGTCCCACCTTCCAGAAAACCTGTTAGAACGCTAACCACGAGCGATTAGTGTTATGCGTCACAACATAGCCCCAATAGTGGTATTTATGTGTCGACAAACCCTAAGGTGGTGGTTTTCGGACATCTCGTGTTCAATTGTGGTGGTTTTTTATCATTATCTCTTCTGGCCGTGTGTATCTCTCCTATCTCTACTATAAAAGAACGCAGTGTCCTGTCTTCTGCTCGTCCGTCGTGGTAGTTTTACACAAAACCCCCTAAGCAATCTGAAAATCAACCCGCGCTCCATACGCGAAAGGAGGCGGTGTTCTCTCCCGAGTCAACGCATCGATCCAAAACAGAGCTCGCTCCCCATGCCTCCGCGCGGAACGCCGCTGCCGCCGGTAACAGTCCACAAACCGAAGCTCCGCAAGAGTCTAGGGTTCCGGAGCAGAGCACGGCCTCCGCCTTCAGGTAGCCATTGAAGCTCTCCTACGCGCTCCTCGCCCGCGGCCTCCGCCTCCCCAACCTCCAGGAGCTCGACATCTGCCTCGTCATCAGACATCCCCGACGTCTTCCCCCACCTCTAGAAGCTCGGCATCACGCAGGAGAAGACCTGGAGTACCTGCTCGCTTGCAGCTCCAACCTGGTTCGTCGGGGAAGCTCCAAGATGGTCTTCGTCCGGCGGCTGGTTGGCGCGGCGCGGCCCCGATGCGACCGGGCTGGGTGCCGCGCGGCTGGGGCGATGTGCTCCGTCCCAAATCCAGGCGACGGTTCTGGCCAGGGCTCGTCTCGACGGAGCTGCCGCGGGATGGCGGCGGGCTAGGTCGACTGGAGTTGGCGCGGGGTGCTGCTCCGACATCGTGCTTGTGTGCTCCTCGCGGCTAGCGGCGAGGAAGCCGAGGCGACGGAACGCGCCGCGCTGGGACGCTCTGCTTGGAGGACGCGCACCACCTGTTCGAAAAACTGCTCCGCCAGTGCGTTGGACTCCTCCGCCTGCAGAGACACTCGCGCGCTCGCCGTGGCCCTCTTCGACCGCTATGCAGAGAAGAAGCATGGCCGCGGTTGGTGCCTCTCACAGCCCATTCCGTCGCGAATTACTGACGGTGATGTGATGTCTATGTCGCAGGTGGTTCCGCGGAGGCTGCTAGGCTAGCAGCGGCACGCCGTCCTCGTGCTCACCAAAGCCAAGGTTGGTTCAATGTACATCTTACCATAATCTCTTTACTTTGTTTAAGTGAGCCTTGTGCAAGTTGAAGAACTCAGTTAGCTTCATTGTGTTGGTCGCATTGCAGTACTCATCTATATGTAGCAATTAGTCCTCACGATTCAATATTGGACGCAAACTAACTTGAGAATAGCTTTGATTTTGTAAATATTCAGTGAGGAATTGTAATCACTGTTGTGCCTTATTATCCAGAATTACTGTAATTCGGTGTACAAACATAGTTATTTCCATCACACACTGTGACATTAACTTTCTCAGGGAACGTTTGTTGAGGGAATCAAAGAAAAGTAGTATTGTCATGCACATATTCTGTCCCTTATTGCAGCCGGAGAAGGTAAATTTTCTGATCATACAATCGTCTGCTCCATTTGATCTACTTCTGGAATTATTGTTGTGTTGACATGGTTAAACATTTGGCTGTCTAGGAGCAATCAGACCATTTACCATTGTGTTCTGAATTTTTTTCTCACTAGATGCAGCTGAATTGAAGCATGATTTCTGAATTTCTTGTGCTTAGTCAACTGTAAGACCATTTACCATTGTGTTCTGAATTTTTTCTCACTACACGCAGCTGAATTGAAGCATGATTTCTGAATTTCTTGTGCTTAGTCAACTGTAAGACCATTTACCATTGTATTCTGCATTTTTTTCTCACTAGATGCATCTGAATTGAAGCATGATTTCTGAATTTCTTGTGCTTAGTCAACTGTAAGACCATCTACCATTGTGTTCTGAATTTTTTTCTCACTAGATGCAGCTGAATTGAAGCATGATTTCTGAATTTCTTGTGCTTAGTCAACTGTACCACTTCACGCAGGTTGATCTGATTCTGCAGATCTAACCCATTGGCTCCAGCCTTGGCAATGCATCACTTCTCGCCTCTTGATGGCAAGGGTTAGGGCTCCGCGATTGCTTTGGCGAAGGGTTTGGAGCCATAGACGGCAATTGATGCAGAATCGTGCACCAAGTCAGGTAATACTAGAGGAATGAGTTTAAGCATCACAGTGGCAGAATTTTCCCAATTAAAATATTAAGTATATGAGTTTCTGGACTCTAATTGAGTTATGCATATATATTGGGGAAATTGCTTGACGAAAAAATTAATCTGTCTAAGAGCCATACTCGAAATGGATGATTTAATGTTGTGCTTTCTCTGCATTTTCTTGAGAAAGGGAAGCATCTTGCGGGGGGAGTTGTGTTTGCAGCATTGTTGTGCTGAAAACACTGTTGCGACTGTGAGTTCCCTATATAGTTTATTATGAGAGTATCAAGTAAAGTAGTTTGGATGTGAATTAAAGTATCTGGATATGTTAGCTCCGAGGTACTTCCTCCCTCACTTTTGTAAGTTATTCTAGCTTTTTTCGAAAATACATGTATCTAGACATATGTAGTGTGTAGATTCACTCATTTTGATCCGTATCTAGCGCATATTAAAATATCTAGAATGCCTCATAAAAGTGAACAAAGATCATCTGCTGTAGAAGCTTGCACGTTTGCAAAGATCTGGTAATGGAAATGTCCAATGGACATGGTCCTAAATAGAAACACATGCAGTAGGGGTGAAAAAAATACGGTTTGGCAAAACCATTGAAGTACACAGATGGTTTGCTGAATTAAATAAGCCAATCACCTCCAAATCAATGTATGCATGCAACTAACCTGGCAAAACCGACGATACCATGTTTTCTAAGGCGTCGTTGAAGCATTCTTATACGGATGTACATCCTTGAAATAATTTTGAGAACCAAAGTTTGTGTAGCTAGAGTATGATGTAAGTACAGGAAATTTTTAAGCAAGAAGTGTGTTATGTGCACCAGATGAATTTGAATGCAGCAGTTAGGTACACATATATATCCTTGCCTAAGCAGAAGGGATTGATATATGTTGGACCTTGTTTGTTCTCCCTGCCTTTCTTATGCTCTCATACACCTTTCATTTTTATTCCTTGCTAAATAGGTGTTCAAATAAATATCCAAAGATGACTACTTTGTAAACAACATTGAGTTTGCAACCTGGTTGAAGGAAGAAAACGGCAAATATTTCTTCGACCTTCCTTTAGAGTCTGCTCGTGATATCTTCCTCAAACTTGTGAGACAATGGAACAATGGAAAGATGCCATCACAATACTACGAGGGCATTACTAATGGGCCATGATCAGCGCACAACTGGAACATCTAGGCGTGACAAAAGACTCTTTGTGGTGTGGTTTCTCTGCCGTACCAAATATCAGTTGCAATTTTTCTTTATGTTTACCTGCTTCTTTTCATTTGTGTGCTTTCTTTTGTAAAGTTCATAGGGTCGTTCTAAACAAATATACCGTTCAGTATTTACATGTAAATTGTAAAGCTTAACTGTTTTTCATCAAATCTCAGGTTACATAATAGCTAACGAGTGTGCTATTTTTCTTTTTGTTTCTTATGGAGACCATGGATAAAGAAAAACATATGTAAGTAATATCATCTGAGATATTTTTGTTTCTTATGGAGACCGCAAGTAATAGCATCAAAAGTTTAGTGACCGGCGAGAAGAGACGGAGAAGTTTGTGTATGCTTTTGTTATCTGTAGCAACGCACGGGCAATCAAGGTGTATATGTCGTATTTTAATGACATTATATATAGTAATTCAACAACGCACGGGCAATCAAGGTGTATATGTCGTAGTTTGTGTATGCTTTTGTCACATTTTAATGACATTATATATAGTAATTATCTGCTGATAAAGATGTATATGTCGTTTGATGTTCACAGGTATACCCAAGGAACAAATAGTCATTCGGGCTGCTTGCTTGAACTGAAAATGATGTTCTAAACCCAAGGTACCAATTCAAGCTCTACATAGGTTCTAAAAAATGACATTTTATTTTTCAGAAATAGTTTTTGCAATCACGACATGCAGAGTGAGGATATTAGCAAAATCCAAAAGTTACGTGCTTGATGACACTGGTTTGTATCTTGTCCATTTGTCGTTACATTCATGTCGTCTTTTTTTGTCTGCATTTCCTCACCCATGGTGAATTTCGTAGGCGGGGATATCAGAAGCTATACTTAATTGTCATGCGGAGAAGGATGTGTTTGACACACTTGGATCCCCATAGTTGGAACCTCACGACCAAAATCTCTAGCGTGTCCTAATTCCTAAACCATACTGGTGAAAGTGGAGATCACAATCTGTTGTTCATGTATGTTTTTCTCATTCTTTTTGTTGTAATGTACAGCATGGGGATAAATTTTTCATGCGACATTTGCGACGATACAAAAATCTGGTGGCGTCATGAACGACGATACAATAATCTGGTGGGCTGTGGCAACACACGACGTTCAACGCGATTTTGTTACCCGTTGCAACGCACGGGCATATTACCTAGTCTAAAAGAAGAATTTCGTTCCTCTCATAGGTCAACATTTTCGTACGTCAACATTTTCGTCCAACCTCTCCCATCGACTCCCCGCGCCACCGAAATAGCTACGACAACCAGCGCCTCCAATCCGCCTGAAAACTGGATCTCGCATACGCGTGCGCACTCGCCGCCTCCCTCGCCCGTCGTCCACAGTGCCTCGCCGCTTCCGGTACCGCCGAAGACTCCCGTGCCAAGGCCCTGCCCTTCTCCACCCGAAGCCCTCGCGCCTGAGAAGCAGCCACATGAAGTGGCTGGACACCGCGCTTGGTCGCCCGACAAGATCACGGGTAGGGAGCCCAAATCGACGTCCTCCCTCCTCCCTCTTGCCTTGCTCCATGGATCTGATTCGACTACCAACCTTCTCTCGCCCAGGACGCAGGCCTCCCCGACGGCAAGAACCTAGCCAGTGACACCTACTCGCTGCAACGCCAACGCCCTACAACCCTACCAGTGGCAGGAATGCCGTCTCCCCCATCCAGGCCACATCGAGCACCACGGACCAGCCGCCGCCGACATCGGGTCGCCTCCACCTTGGGTGGCAACTTCTACCGGCGAGGTAGCAACCTTCCTCCATCTCAACAACCTTGACTTCGGTTATGACGAGCATGGCTCCCTTGAGGTTCATGTGTTTCTCCATTTTTGGTCTTGCGAGATTGAGTTAGTGCGGAAGTTGGCGAAAAGACAAGCCTGGAGCAGCAGAGAACGCTGGCCAAGGAGATGACCACGGAGAACAACATCTTGCTCGACTTCCCGAGAACCACATCAGGTTCAGGTTGGTTGCAACATGCGAGCCATCACTATCGCTCATCTTGTTGATTGAGATTTTTGTGATTTGTAATTATGAGAGCCAGTACGCTGATGAGACTGAATGTGCAATGCAGGGCAAACATAGTGCACATGCCAAATATGTGCAACAGATTGAGGTCAAGGTGGAAACTCGCGTGGTCAGTCTGTCAACGTTTCTTGTTGGAGACTGGAGTCAATGTTGTCGCTTGTATGTTGTTCTATTGAGTTTTTCGAATTGTATCCTGCAGGTTTGCACTTTCATAAAGTATAGTCTTAGATATGCAAGCATGCATACATGTGTACAGTTACCATGTTTATCATTCATATTAGTCATATGGTTTCTGTTTTCTTCCATAGTCCAAGATGCTACATAACACAGGCTATTGTGCAATCTTGCTACTCTGTCCGACTTATGCATCTACTCTAAATATATTGCATAGTATCCTTGTATTCACTTGGAATCTTCAAATAATTCTAAGTCTTGTATGTAGATATAATTCTTGTATATTTACTCTCTACCTTTTCTCATACAATATTCATTCATTTAGCATCTATTATATCATGGGGAAAAGGGAGTTAGTCAACTGGTTGAGATTGTCAAGGTGAAAACCTTTATTATATCTTTATTTATTCCCCCTGAACTTGACTATGTTTGCATATGTTCAAGTACGGAATATTGATTTTTTTTGTATTTATCTTGTGAAATCGATGGATGCAGGAGATAGCCGGTCTGTCGAACCACATACTGATCGCGTGCTAGGACGCGGTGGCATTCTTGTACATGTCCATTCTCACTGGTCGGTGCATGCTCGAAAAGATAGTATCAAGAACTCTACCAAGGTACTCACTTTGATTTGATCTCTTAGATTTGTTCCGATGGTTGCCACGTGCCAGTATACACTCAGTTTAGGTGGTTACCTCGCTGGAATCTTGTTCTCATGATTTTTTCAGAGTTACTTCAGTACCTGATGGCAACGCTTGTGGATTTTGTGGTATAGGTGTTAGCATATTAGTGAATGTCAGATGTTATACAGTTCTTACACATTTCCTCTGCAATTTATTTCTATCCTACTTTAGAACTGTGTTTAATAATCTGGTGAAGATATAGTCAGTTGTTATATCAGGCAGACAAAATGTTCTTGCTAATCTGGGGTAACCCCAATTGTGTTATCCTGCTATCCTGGATTCATGTTGTCACCTGTTCTTTATAGGAGAGATTAAATTTCAATTGCTTTTTTTCTTTTTACAGAGACGACAGAGACATTACTAATCAAGTCTACCTAAGCACAAACTGAAAGCATCAAATGGGATGTCAATCCGACATCTCCAGAATGTTCAGGGAAGAGACATCAACAGGCAAGATTTCATGCTTTCAAACTGGCTTTTTTAAGCCTCTCTTTGCGTTCCTATTAGTTTTGAATATATTGCTTCAGTTCACTTCTGATAAATATCCAACTGCAATGTGGAATTCTGGTTGAGAGCAACCGACGCCAAGTTCTACGCGGCATCAAGAGGCGGCATCGGCACAAGTGCAAGATTCGATAGCGCCGGAGGAAGGAAGATTCGGAGTGATAGAGGTGTGAAGAGATCGGAACTTCCGCCGCATTATGTGATTATGGACTGCGAGTGAGGAAGAGCTTTCAATCACCAAGGGGACAAAAGATTTGTGCATTTCTCTGAGTTGTGTATGGCTTAACGAAACATTTAGATCTAGAACCAGTTGCTTGTATGGGGTCATCACTACCATGCACTTAATGTTTTTGTTATATCTCAAATTAGGAATATACGTTAATTGATGCACAATTAAGGTTAAATATCGAGTGAGAAAAATTACATGGTGTACATGGCAAATATTTTTCTCCAAAAGGATACACTCTTATAAATTTAAAATACTTGATCCAATTCGGCTCAGTAACAGTTTTATTGATAGTATCGATGTTCGTGTATCTTGCTGCAAAGCTTTTTATGAAGTTGAATGTAATGTCTCTAATTACATGAGAATTCGAGGCTTTGCCAGTCACCGGTGTTCATTTGTGAAGGTTTTGACGTCATCGGTGTTGGAGCGATGATCGCACGGGGCATTGCGCATTGGTATGTTGTCTTCTCCCCCATCGATTTATCTGTCTCCTTGACCTTCGAGGGAGGTGAATACATTCGCGAAGTGGGGTGAGGTGGCGATGGTGACACATGTATCTATCGTCATACTGCACAGTGCGCTGTGGAGCTGAAATTGGCGCCGTATGCGGCTAACCAACTAATATTTATTCTGTAAGTCTCCACAACATTATTTGTCTCATCCGTTGCAACACACGGGCATATTACCTAGTCTATCATAGAAAGCTGCTGTTACCCACGTTCGCACGAATTTGTTTCGATTGCGCTTTGTAGCTAGCATGCAGATGCATGTGGAACTGACAACCGTGTTTGCACCGACGACGCGTCAGTCCTCGTAGTTACCAGTAGCACATGGCAGCTGCTCCCTACGTTTTCACACCCGTACTGTCATCGTCTCGTCCGTCATTGTTCATCTATCTATCTACGCCATCCGTTCCAATTTCATGTGACTCAATTAAATTGGAACGGAGGGGAGAGAGTATATACACGATGTTTAGCTAAAAGTGTGATCCAGGAGGAAATTTAAAATTTGTCGACAGGGAGGAATTCATTTCACGATCGATCGATCCATGAATGATCAGCGATACTTCATGGAGAAGCCAGTGGCAGTCAGTACTAGCTTGTCCCTCCACGTGTACGGCCGTGTATCCATGTCTGCGTCACCGTGTACATGGTGTTACAGTAGTGGTCGATCTAACCGACAGTGTCATACATGTTGAGATCGATGTTACCCCAGCCCAGGTTGGCCGGCCATGTTTTTTTTTTTAACAAGGGGTGGGCACATTCGTGCCCTCATTTCATTAGCTCAAAAGCAAAGTACAGAGATGATTACATTGTCCTGATCATACACATTTGCAAAATAATTCAGAACAGGACAAGCAGCGTTGCTATGAGCTATGTTCCTGCAATAAAGAGTAGGTTGCGATGGAAAAGATCGCAAAGCCTGATGTGCACAGTTGTGAGCAATTGTGTTGGAGATCCTTGAGATATGTCTAACAGATGGACTTATTGAATCCAGACATCGCTTAATTTGCACCACTAGTGGCCTGATCTCCCAAAGGACAGAAGAATGTGCAATGGAGGGAGCCGAAATTGAGCTCGCCACATTGACATTGTCTGTGAAAAACCCTGTGTGTTACATGGCAGGTGCAGAGCTTGCTCTCTATGCCGCCGTGGTGTGGTATGTGCCTATGTGGTCTCCTACCTCGTCGCTCTCTCCCACGGCCGTGCGAGCATGGCCTCGCTGCCGTGGAGCTCCGACAAACAATACAAGGTGCTACTCTTCTTCTTCTCTGCTTCTAGCTACTGAGACTGCTAGCAAAACTAGATGCTACTGAAAAATGCAGACTGAATTCGATTTAGTGTTACTTGTTAGGTTCTTGATGAATTAGAGATGAAATCATGTTGGAATTCCTTCGGATGTGCTCTGTCCAAATTTGGTGTATCCAAATGAGATAAATGGATTTATCTAGATCATCTAGATTATTCCATAGCCTCAATAACCTGGGTTGGAAGCAATTCTTGCTCACAGATGTTGAAAAATGATTTTAGACTGAAATTTGTGATGCTCCTGCCCAAACTGAACTAGAACAGAGTCTAGTGATGATGTTTAAAATGTTTTAGGCATGATTAAGACTGGTCTGGCTTGCTGTGATGCCTCTTTGAGAGTTACATAGCAGCTAGCTTGCTTAAACGTATCTTTTTATGTTTTCCTGTGCTTCTACCATGTGTAGAGATGTGCATAGCACAACTATTCCAACTCTGTTGGTTCACTGGCTTGTGTATAGTTTGGTTAAAGAAATAAGAACAGATACTACACTTAATCTAGCTCCCTGCCCTTGTGATGCTCAAACAATTGCTAAAACATGCAACTGCACTTCCTTGTCTCTCTCTCTTGCCTAGCTTGTGCAAAGAACAGATGATTCTACCTTGCAACCCTTTTTCTACAGCACCCTACCTTGATAAACAAGGCTCTGTTAAGAACATATGCTGAAATCATCTCTCTAGCATGGTTCTGTCATTTACAGAACCTGCTGGTCTCTCTCTAGCATACAGGATCAACCTGCTGTGGTCGAGCAGCTTGTATCTTCTGGATTAAAATAGTTGCCCTTCTTCTTGTGGAATTAGCCTCCACCTCCTCGCTGCTTCAATTTTCCTAATGTGTATTTAACTAGCTGAAAAGGTTTATGGTGTATTAGGTAACCTCCATGATGTGATTGTGGGTGGTGGTTGTTCTTGGTTCTTGAGATGTTCTTGAGGTTCTGACTGCTTTGGGATAGTGTTTTAGTTGCTAGATAAATAACTGGCTGCTGTGTAGAACTTGTGGTTCAACTAGCTGCTTACAGCTTGCTGTTATGGTTGTGAGAAAAATGTGTTGTGGTTGACCGATGTGATGTTTATATACTACTGGTTGTTTGTTGTGGTGACACACAACTAGGTGACTCCTCATTTACATGGATGAGTAAGCTACTTGTTGTCATGCCCTCATACAAAGGCATTCCTTAGGGTTCAAGTAAATTTAGATATTTTGTTTGTGGATAACTCTCATATGTGGCAAGCTTATCCATTCAAGCTTTTCATTACTTGGGGTTCAAGTAAACTTAGATATTTGGCTTGTGGATAGAGATGGCTAGTCATTGGTCTTATCTCCTTGTTGAATTTATTTTTGAGCAAGACAAGTGTCAATTGTTACTAGCTGGACTTGTGGACTCATTCTCTTATGTGGGCTTTGTGCAATTATATGGGCTTGAGAATAAATTTGTGTAGCTTTAATGATTTAGCTAGTGGCTTTAGAAATATAAGTAGTGATGTTCAAATGGCTTTACAAATTATGTGTGTGCCTTTAATCTGATCATTTGCTTGGTTGAACAGGGATGAATTAGCTGTGTTCAATAGCTTTATGCATGCAATAGAAATCTGTTAACAAGGTCTAATCTTGTTACCAAACTGCTTTTACATAACACAAAACTTTTGAATCCAGGTGGCTTATTGGATGGATTTGATCATCTGATCCTTTATTTTGGTGAAACTTGAATGAATGTGTACAGAGGTGCAAAAGTGACCCCTTCTATCTTCCTAGGCTTGTCCTAGTGGAAAGGTAGCTGGATTAGGTTGCTTTTGCATTATTTTCTATGCCATTTCATTTGCTTTCTGCCATACTTGCTAGAGATTTTAATAAGAACATACGCTAAAGCCTATGATGCAAAAGTCTGAGGCAATGGTCCCGTGTAAGAACAGATACTTGCATTTGGCTTTTAAGTTCTCGAGGATGATCTTGCATAGCACCTCAATGCATGGCTGAGAGAAAAATCCTTCTCAAAAATCCATTTGTTGATTTGTCTCTCTTCCTTTGTTATTTCCTTTCTTTCTTTTGTTGTTTATTTTGTAGGGAAGAAGAATAAGAAGATTGGGATGATAATATGTTCAAGATAAAAATAATGATGAGATGCTCAAGATTTAGTGTTAGAATTCTTTTTGTTTATTTTAATCTTTTTTCAGTTGGATGAGATTTGTACTTATTCGATAAATATTGTAATATGATGTATTATTTCAAATTCCACTTGTGAAGTTTGTATAGTGATCACATTCCATTTGTTGTATCTAAATAGACTTTGGACATTCAGATTTTGAATGGAAGATGGGAGTAATGATAAGATAAGATGATGAGATGTATGTAATAGAAATGATGAATGTGAGAAATGATATGTTAAGGTGATGATTTGAGATGGTGTATTAAGATGATGGATTTATGAAATATGAACTTGATGCATTTGAATTCTTGTATGATCATAGATGTGAATAATGAGATGAGATGGCCATATAGATGTTGTTGGAAGATGATTGAGTCTTATTATGCTTTATTTGAATTATATACTTGTCATTTATTAAATTGTGATCAAAATGTCGAGGGGTTTAGGAAAGGTCATGTCCAATTCTGGAATGCCTCGACAGATGATCCTAGTTTCTAATTAGTTGTTTCAAAGATCACGTCGAAGTTTATAGCACTCAACAGGATGATCTAGCTCCTAATTCATCGAGTCGAGAGAAACATCGATCCCTTTGTCTCTTTTCTTAAACGCGCCAAAATTTCCCGCATTTTCAGATGCATGCTATGCAAATGCGCAATTCTTATTTCTACTCTTTCGACTCTCTAAACCCTGGGGTGTTACATTCTCTCCCCCTTAAACTAAACTTCGTCCCGAAGTTTCGGCTTCTCTCACGTAGAGTATAAAAGAAAGAACTTCCATAGATATCGATTCTCTCAAATTTCCTTCTAGGGTGGTAATAGTTCACGATGATTCCTTGTCCAAGATACTTTTGTGTAGTCTCCATTGGTCCATACTATCCATTTGTCGACTTTCATCGATTATTTGATGAATTCCAGCTATTTTACTACTCCATGTCTCTCGAATCATCCAATTCAGACTCCTTGCTTTACCCCAACATCATAGCCTATGTCGAAGATCCTCTTCTACTTTCCTTAATGATTTTCAAATATGATCGGTGGTACATCTCCTTATAATCAAGAGACTAAGAAGACTTTATTTCTGATGATAAGCTCATCGCCTTTGCTCCATAACCTCTGATATATCTCTTCTTTACACGCTATATAGAACATAATTCTTCCTTAGTGATTTGCTTCCTCCAAAAAGGTTAGATACAGTTGTCTATCCAACTATGATTACTCTGTCTCCTTAAGTGCATCACACACTTGTAATCATGATTACAAATCCTTCTGGTATCGTCCCCTCGGATCATGGTACTAATACGGTAGACTTCCGCATCCTTGCAGTAAACTCTCTTTTATTCAATCTTCTTTAGATCCTCTAGTCACAACTCCTATGACCACTGGACCCTTGTGACTTTCAAGCTCCAAATCTTAACTGCCTCTTTGACTTGAGAATCTTGTAAAGATTTCTGACAATGCTCTCTCTCCCAGAACTTCAAGAGCATTAGTAATCAGTTTAGCACTATCTTAGTATAGGCTTTCCTTCCAAACTTCCTGTTGTCTTCTTCAGGGTACTATCCAGTGCACTTGTTCACTCTCCCCCTTGGAATTCCCTAACCCTAAGACTTCCTCCGTTCTGATCTTATGTCACTCAAGTTTCACTCAGTCAAATCCATTCAGTCAACTTCATAATCCACCTTTCTGACCATACTTCCACTATATGGGACTCCTGGTCTCGCGAAGAACACGTGGTATATCCACCATGTTGTGAATACCCAGTATTATCCTCCGGTAGAATATGTATTAACTACTACTTTATATCCAACAGTTTCCCGAAGAATATGTGGTAGATCCACCATATTGTGAATAACCAAAGTAATCCTCCGATAAATTGGATCCCTACTATAGCTAGAATTCCAGTTGGCTTATCCGATGGTCTCAAGAAAAGAATTGCACACCTAAATTTGTGCATTGGATGCTATCTTAACTTCAAATTTGAATAGGATGTTGGTCATCAAGGTAAAGTTTAGCTGATGTATCATTTCCTTCCTTTCTGATGTTTCAGACTAATTCCAAACAATTGCGATTTTTTTGACCATGTAACTCACCTTGATTGTGTCTTCCATCATCCGAGTGGTTGATTATAGGGTGTCAGTCCTCTTGATAATCCATCTTTCTCCCCAGTTGCTCGAGATGTAACTTTGACTTTGGTACATCGACATCATATGTGGTGAGGTGCCTTCATCCAAATTGGTCCACCTTCTAGGCTTGTCGTCAATCCACGACAAAATTGGACTCTTCACCCATGGTTATGATGCTCTCTTGAACATTGGACGATGTAATTGTACTTCTTGACATGGTTGATATGTCATCTCTGTAGTCTCCAGGTGATTTCATCCAAGTACTTTACTTCTGTCATCCCTTTCTGACTTATCATCATTTTTCGGATGACTTTCTCGTCCACTCCTTCTTGTAATCTGTTGTGTATCCAACACAAATTTTCCTATATATATATATATATATATATATATATATATATATATATATATATATCCAAGTTCTAATCACGAACTCTTTTTTGACGGTTAATTTTACCGCTTCCATCTCTAGCAATGCCTCTCATTAGATGACCAACTTCTCCTTTATTCCATTAGAATTGGAAATATCCATGTTCTTCCATTAGAATTGGAAATATCCATGTTTCGATCTAAGTAATACTCCGTACATGTTACGGTGTGTCTCATGTATGTTGAGATCGATCTTACGCTAGCATGGCTCTGGTCGTGAGCGCACTGTCTCGATCGTTTCCTGTCCTTTATGAATGCACTTAAGACAGGCGTTAGGCCGCGGTTCCTGTTGCCACCGCCCAGACGTACAGGTTTGGTGAAGGGTTTGACTTGCTTGATCGCTATATATGTCTGTCTACCCCTGTCTTTTAAAGTGCGCTCCAATAGTTAGGACAGTGATCGATTAACCTGGCCCACAGCACATGCGAGGCGCCCCATGCATGGTTCAGACTTCAGACTTCAGGTCAGTGCCGAGTGCATGCGTCAGGAAATTCTTTCCAGAAGCTGACCGACCAAGATGCATGTACAAGTGACAACCTAGCAGAAATCAGCATTCGGTGTGTACCGTATTTCCTGGACGCTCGCTCTAGTCAACCTGCTTCGTCGGCACGACTCACGAGGGTTGGCCTACGTAACAGTGGTACTACGGTCGAGCACTTATCCAATCCACCTAGGACGTGTTTGGTTAAAAAACTGTAACGGTAATGTAAATGTAATTAGGTACCAGGTTGTATCACCGGTGGAGTGGAAAACTCAAGTTTTGTTTGGTTCAGTACTGTAACGGAAACGAGATCCGGAGGACCCTCAGCTAACAAGATCGATGGTGAGAACGGCGCTGGATTCCAAATGAGGCGGCGGCGCTGCTGCTCCTCGCGTGGCCGCTCTACCTGACGGAACGAGAACGACGGTGGCCGCTCCTCCTCGCGTGGCGGCGCTGCTGCAATCTCCGGCGTGGTGCAGCCGCTGATTCCAGCGTGGTTCTGCTACGGGCGAGGAAGAGTTCGTCGAGGGAGGACGGCGGCGCCAGACTCAGTGGAGGGCAATGGATGGAAGGGCTGTCGGGATGGAAGGAACTTGGATCGCGAGCGAGAAGGCTTTTCCCCTCTGGTATCGTGATCTGTTTCCGGTCTGGGTTGGGCGTATCAAGATTAGGCTACGGTGGTTTCCGTTTACAGGGCACTTGTTTACAGAGGATCTGAAACAAACGTGATTAACGGTTTCGATTACGACGTAAGGCCATCTCTAACCGATCCCCAATAGGTTAGAGGAGTAAACGGAGGAGTAAACTTTAGAGTACTCCTCTAAAGGTGGTCGGTGCCGAACCGATCTTCTAAATTTAGAGGAGTAAACTTTTTTTTGCCCCATTTCTTGCCGACGATCCATTGAACACCTCGGGCTCGTCGACGTTGACGACGGCCGCCCGCGGTGGCCGGCCTCGGGGAGGGTTCGCCGTCGAGGCCTTGCGCGTCGAAGAGGCAGATGCAGCCTTCGGAAGCGCCGTCTCGGCCTTCTTCCTCTTCTTCTTGGCCGCCGCCTCCGCGAGCGCCACCTTGGCCGGAGTCAGCTTGCTCTGCCGCCGGCCGGCCACAGGAGCAACGGGAGGACGCGGCGCCACCTCGGGAGCCTCCACGCGCTTGCCGCCGGCCTTACCGGAGGCCTTGACGGCCGTGCCGGCCGGCCGGCCGGACCACGTTTTTGGCCCCCAATCTTTTTTCGATTGCGGCGGAGATCTCTGATTGCGGCGGCGTCGGGGCGTCTCCGGCGCCGGGGATGGTCGGAGAAGGTGCGCCGGAGAGCTACGCGTCGATCTCGGGCGGAGTCGGCGACATCGGCGCCGGCGGGGAGGCGGGCGGGAAAGAACGGCGGCGGGCGGGAAGAGGAGGTCGGGAGGCAGGGACTTTTTCGGGAAAAAACGAGCTCGCCCCGTCGATTCCGGCGACGGCGAGAGGCGGCGAGCGAGGGAGAGGTGGGCCGGAGGGCGGCGGAGGGACCGGGGTGGGGGCGGCGGGGTATGGGGGTCGCCGGCGGCGACGCCGGCGGGAATAGGTGCGGCGGGTCGGGAGGCTGGAGGTTTTCTCGGAATTGGTTTCGGAGGAGTATATTTAGGAGTCGGGAGCCACTTTTACTCCTCCGATGAGTAATTTTTTTCTCCTCTAACCGTTTTGGGAATCGGTTAGGAGCCGCCGCTGCGTATTTTTACTCCTCTAACCGATTTTTGGGGATCGGTTAGAGATGCCCTAATGAGGTAACGGAGCAAAATATGCGAACCAAACACGTCCCTAGTAGAACAGACGTAGCTGATCGAGCGAGCAGGCAGCATTTTGGCGGCACCTCTTGGTTGTTGTTGTTGGGTCTCAGGCTTTCGGCATAGGTTGGGGGGCCGGCCGAGCATGTCGATGATCATGGCCAGGGGAGTAGGAATTGACCAGCGATCGAGCCAGCACTGATCAGGATCAGATCACACTCACCAGGGTAGTCCACCCCGCGCGCGGTGACCTCAACCCTGCACCGCCGCCCACCGCACCAGTATCCAGTGACGAAGCGACGACTAGCAAGAAGATCCAAGAGCGACGGCCGCGGCGGGGTCCGGGACAAGCGCGCGGCAAGGTCGTCGTCTCGAGACGCGGAGTCGCATGCAGCAGTGCGGCCGGAGACGAATGCATCGTGGGAACAGAGTGCGGTGCGGTAGTACGGCTGGTCAGTTTGTGTGACGCTGGGCACGTGCCGTGTTGTTCGTTTTGCGCATGCCTTGCGATTTTGGAACGTACTACTACATGCTGGTCAGATATGTCAAACAGCATTCTCGTAGGTTTATCCATCAACGAAACACATGATCTATATTTGGGGTATTGAAGTTGTACAAAAAAAATACATTTGGTATTCAAGTTATAGCATCAGTTGTAACATACACACCAGATATTAAAACATGATGTATATATCATACTCACTCCGTTTATAAAAAGATGTCTCAACTTTATCTGAATTTGCATGTATCTACACACTGATGTTTCTAGTGTGTAGATACATGCAAATTCAGATAAAGTTGAGACATCGGTCCTTTCATGTATAGATGGAGTAGTGCAATGCATTTATTTTCTTGTTTTCATCGAATCGTGCAACCCAACCAAAATAATACTAACATTGAACTCAACCGCCCTATTCAACTAAAAAAAACAAATCATCAAGGTTTAGGCATTTGGTGTTTATTTACAAACAACTTTGTTTATTAGCAATCCAGACAATGTACAGATTGCAATCTTCCAAAGGGAAGATTTAGGTTTTCCAGCACAAGCTTGACTCGACAGAGAGAAGGAGAAGACACGTGACTCGTACATAAGAAGAAAGATAACGCAGAATCCGATCGACTCCTAAGGGCGGCGCGCTTGGCCAGCGCGTGAGCTATTTAGTATTCGTTCCTGCAAATCTTCACTACCCTGTCAGATTGGAGATTCCATAACCTGGCACAATCCGCAAGGATGGGTCTGATGGTCCAATGCCCTGGTTTGAATAGAAGGTCATTGGCTTTTGCTGCCTCCACTAGTACCTGGCAATCGGAAAAGAAACAGACATTTCTCCAGGACAGTGCACGAGTCGCCAACGCAGCGAGAGACATTGCTTGGGTTTGCGTGTTTATTTACAAGTCAATCAACCGTGTGTATGTAGTCCTATATAGGCAATTCTACTATGTCACTCTACAACATCATACTTAAATAAATTTATGATCCGCTCCATCTATGCAAAAATGAGTGTGCAATAGTTGTGGTAAAAGTCAAAATTTGTAAAACTTGACCGATTATATATATAAACAATATCAACCTCTACATCAAATCAATATTATTAAATCTAAATTTAAATAATATTATTCTTTTTTTTTGAAAAGAGGAATTCCCCAAACTCTGCATCGATCGATGTGTATATTCATCTTTATTGCATTATCCAAGTTCAAATAATTTACATCTCAAAGGTCACATTAGGTGGATACATGAATCAACCAACGAAGAATCGAAAACATGAAACAACTCTAGATCAACATCTGATTATGTTGTTAAGCCCCCAACAACACCGGTTGGAAAAAATGTCATCCAACCGTTTACAAATGGCTACGTCCAGAGTCCACGATCACCCGCTTCTCCCCCAACGGGAGATAGACCACATATGGATCCAGTGGGTTTTGGTTGTGATTCTATGGATCGAACTGGGTAGTGGTAGAGTGGTAGTAGGAACTTTATCTGGATTCGCTTCCGATGCGGCATGAACTGGCTACTCGCCCGGATTTATCATTCGATTCTGGTTTGATTTGTGATGATGTTTGTGGATCATGTGTGGTTTATCATTCGATTCGCTTCCGATGCGCTAATCGCATGATCATGTGTGGATCATGCGAGGCGAAGCGCACGCGGTACGTCCGTCCAAACCTCATTCCACATGGTTCAGACTTCAGGTAGAACCGTAGAACTGATCAGGTGCCGGTACACTCATTCAACCATATTGGTGATCACTGACAGCTGAGTGAGGAAACTCATGCGTCCAGATTCAAGAAGTTGATCAAGATGCATGTACAGTAGAAGTGACAACATGCAGTTACAACCTGCTATGATGATACACAGTGTGGAATCAGCAAAATCTGTGTTCATGGACTCTATAGTCAACCTGGTTCGTCATCGCGGGAGTGGCATTTTGGCCTCTGGTTGTCACTGGATGATTAACGCGTGGCACAGAGCACATGCATGCGAGGCGATCTGCATCATGATCCAGACTTGAGGTAGGTATAGTACGTAGAAGTGATCATGTGCCGGTATCGTTTTTGGTGACAGATGCGGCACGAAATTCTTATTGTCATGCTTCCAGATTCCAGAAGTTGACCAAGATGCCCAAGTGACATGCAGTAACGACCTCGCATGATCGCCAGCGGAACCATCAAAATCTGCGGTTCCTGGACGCTCTGGTCAACCTTGTTGTTGTTGCTGGGTCTCAAGGCTTTCGCAGCGGAAGGGGGCCAGGTCGATGATCATGTCATGGGGAGTAGGAATTGACCAGCGGTCCAGACAGCAATGATCAGCATCGGATCACACTCACCACGGTGACCACAACGCAAGAAACCAGCAACCGCCGCCCACCGCAGCAGTGTCCAGTGACGAAGCGACGACGACTAGCGTCGATTCGCTCTGCCGTCACTCGTCGATAGCAAGAAGATCCAAAAGGAACAAGCGGCGGGGTCCGGGACCGGGTGGAGCGCCATGGTCGTCGTCTCGAGAGGTGGACTCGCATGCTGGCGCAGCAGCAACAGGGCGGACGAATCGTGGGAACAGAGTGCGGTGCGGGACGACCAGCGCGTTCCGTTGGTGTGACCCTGGCTACGTCCTGATACGCCTTTTTTTTTTGCGTGGACTATTGTATACCTTTGTAGACGAAAAGCTTAAGGGCGAGCGACAAGAGCGAACCTCTGTATGCGAAAATTGCTACTCCCTCCGGTCCCTAATCTAATTAGTTTCGGGACATGGAGCAGTACTTTATACTACTAGTTTAGTGCATCCTCCGCGACACTTAATTTGGACTGGAGGTAGTATTAGATTCGGAACTCCCTTTTTCAAGAAAAAACTAAATTAAAAACCATAACTTTTTAACGAGTTGTCCTTGACTCGCGCGGCTGTCTACCATAAACATGTTGTGGCACACATACATGAGAAAGTATCCAAGGAAAACCATGTTACATACAAAATATGAAAACTAATATGTGATCGGCGTATTGAAAATGTTTGAGGACTCCTGTAACAGAGGCGATCTAAGGCGATTTAGCTCCTATCCTCGGCTGCCGCGACCGCCGGTTCCCCTGCCCTCCGCCAGCCGCTACGGTAGTTACAGGGTGGGGGGACCTCAGATCGAATGACGGTTCCGAAGGGTTTTTGAATTTTTTGCCTTCAGTGTAGGGGCATCGGCGACAATGAGAATAAAGATCTTTCAGCCCGTCACAGATCCGTGTTTTACCCCAGAGTAGCGTCTTGACGGGCTGGAGTTTGGAATCGATCATCTGGCATTAGGAATGCCATGATAAATGTATGTCTACGGCGGCGACGTTCAGTGGTGAGCATGATGTTGTGGCACATTTGGTTTTCGTAAGTTCCGCATCCGCCCGATAAAAGCTCATCTAGGTACAACTTTGTTAGGGAACTTGCAAGTTTGGTATCCCCCATCTTCGTCTGTTCGGAGCTGGGATTATCTCCCGGCCCTTCTCGGTACAAGCTTATCCGGGACGATGATCTCTCGACATCGTGGTCGTCGGAAACTCGTTGAAAGCTTTAGGAACTTTTGAAAAAAAATGATTGATTTCAAAAGGTTTCATCAATTTACCAACTGAGTTTTAAACTCCAAATGTACCAATATCAAAACCATATTTAACACTGATTTTGCTTGAGAGATTTTGTAAATAATGTTGGTGAAAACGGGTCCCAAGCCGGACATCTAGTAGTACATCGATTTTTTGTTTAGGGAACAGATTTTATACAACTACCAGCGTACCAACTCAGTTCTAGAATCGAAAATGGGCCCAGCGCCTATCATCATCCATACGGTTTACAACGTGCGATATGCGTGACTTCCTGCTAAAGGCGACACATAGGGTGAGGTTTCGCGCGCTAGGCTGGGCCGGGCAACAAAACCGCGTGGTATCAGACTGGTGCATGTCGACTTTGGATTCCTGTTCTACATTTTTGGGCAGAATGATTATCTTCCCCAAAGGAAACCTCAATTTTTACCTTTTTCACTTAAAACTCCTTCTCTCGACTTGTGATTTTAAGCATTTCATTAACACATGATAGAACAAATATATTTGGAAGATAAAAATTGTTTTATCACGCAATTTTAACTTTGATATTTAATCTTGTACTTGCACTAAATTTTAAGGATGTAATTTTTGTTTGCATGTCTTGCTAATTAAGTCGTGTCAATTAGGTGAATTACAAATATATGTAAGTGTCCATGCGTATTTTATCTTTCTTAAATATCATGATCTTGACCTTTAAACTGGGAGAGCTTTCTCGAATGCATGATTGTGTGTTTTAAGTGTAACTAAAGAGAAGATAAAACAATCCAACCGAATTCACGGGTGCCTGCCAACTTTGAACATATCCATGGAGGAGCGTCCTTTTATAATTACTATGGTCTAACTAGCTCTGTGCAAAATTAGAGACAAGAAGATGAAGCATGTAAGTCAAGGGTAAACTTTATTTAGCATGGAAGATAATAAACCCAACTAATACTTCCTCATGAGCTGAAAACAGTGGTACAATTATGAAGTATTTTGAATATTGTAAAGATAGCACATGACAAATTTAATTGAAGTGACTGTGAAATACCGCATATAGAAGTTATGGTGGAGTTTTGGCACAAGGTTTTGAATGCACGAACTCATACAGGCTTTAGGATAGCAAGTCTTTGTACCAAACATAAGAATTGAGAGATACAAACAAATATAAAAAGCAATAAGATCAAACATGCATAATAAAGTTGTCTTTCTTGTCAGCATAGAATTCTCAATTCAAAAATACAACACTTGCAAGCTAACAAGCATGAAAGTACCAAGCATAATATATTGGCATATAAATCTCTCTCCTCTACTTAAGGAATTGTTACTACTGACCAATGCTAAGTTCGCCAAAATTCAAAACGATTTACTTGCTACACCCAATGTAAAGCCAACACTTATCACAAGATCAGTATATAATAGAAATTGCAATGCTAAAATAAACGGTGCGGATATGACAGCACGGTGGACTGGAGAAGAGGACGATCTGTCGTCTCGTCTTTGCGGCTGTCTGTTGGACGGATCAAGACCTCTCGGAAGTCGGAACCCGAACCGATCGAGCAAGCATCTGGACATCTGCGCGAGTGAAGAACTCTAGCTATCACGAGCTGCGGCTTTACCCGGAGCCATTATTGTTCGTCGTCGTCACTGTACAATACAATTTGGTTATGTGGTAGTACGTACAGTGCTCCGTTGAAAATTTGTAAAGGCAATACTACGTTGTAGACTCGCAAAGAGACAAGCAGAAGCTCGTGCGCTGCGGCCGTTCCAGGGTCAAGAGAACAAACGCATACTATAGCTAGCTACCGTAGGCGTAGGTACACCACTTTTGCCTTTAGGCCCCGTTTGGAACGCGGGGTAGAAAAAACGTAGGAACAGGAAAAACATAGGAATAGGAAAGGAAGACACGTGGAAACCAGAGGAATTTGAAACAAAGGAAAATTTCACACAAGGTCATTTGGAACGCAGGAAAAAACCTACAGGAATCTGGATGAATGATGCTTGCTTAAGGAAACCAGATTAGTAGACAGAGCAATTAGCTGGTGTGCGTACGTACGGTACTACCAATATCCCTACAGGGCAATGACTAGTGGGCCATTTAAAAGGGTGTCTCGGACTTCGCGAAGGAATGGAAACAAATGAGGTCAGACCGGATGTTTAGAATCCTGCAAAATTCCTGAAAAAGCGAAGGAAGTTGATTCCTATCCCATGAAATTCCTGTGCTCATTCCTGCATTCCAAACGGTGCAAAGGAATAGTTTCCCGTGTGAACGGTGTTCCTCCACTTTTCGTACAAATTTCCCGTGTTCCAAACGGGCCTTTAGTGGCTTCTAGGGCCTGTACAATTCCCGATCGAAAATGGAGACAACGGGAAGCAGATCGATCAGATGGACCATGCGCATGGACGGGAAATATTCCCAGTCGATCGATCGATCGAAGGGGGCAAGCAGTATGAATGAAGGTGAAACAGCTCGAACGTACGCGGCTCCACGGACTTTTGTGGTGTGGTCTCAAAGCTATTGTATTCCACGTTAGCACGAATTTGTTTCAATCAGTATGCAGCTAGCGTGTGCATGCATGTGAAACTGACGATCGGATTTGCACCGACGACGCGTCAGTCGTCTGTACTCCATCCATTTCAATTTAATTGACTTGCTATGTATCACATGTGGATGTATCTGGTACATAGCAAGTCAATTAAATTAAAACGGAGTGAGTATTTAGCAGTAGCCAGCACATTGTTGCCACATGCGTGGCAGCTGCATGCTCCCCAACTTATATAGTGTACGTAGCTAGTCACTAGTTTTCAGAATTCAGAGGTTTCACACCCTGACATCGGCTCGTCCGTCGGTCATTGTCCATCTTGTCTATACTCGCCACGATGTTTACGTGCACAGCTGAAAGCGGGAAGCAAGGATGAAATTGAAATTGTGTCGACATGGGAGGAATTCATCTGATGACCGAAGATCCATCAGCTGATCGGCCATACACCACTTCATTGAGATCAAATTAGTCAGTGGCAGTTACTAGCTAGCTTGTCCCTCCACGTGTACCCATGCTTGCGTATGCATGTGCATAGCGTTACACTAGTACTGTACGGAGCTAGTGGTCGATCTTAGCAATACATGTTACAGTGTCTCTGCATGTCGAGATCGAACTTTTACGCAGCCCAGGTTGGCGGCCATGTGATAGGTGGCACGGTTCCTGTTGCCACCGCCTGGACGTACAGGTTTGGTGAAGGGTTTGACTTGCTTGATCGCTATATATGTCTCTCTACCCCGGCCTGTCTTTTAAAGTGCGCTCCAATAGTGATCGACTAACCTGGCCCACAGCACATGCGAGGCGCCCCATGCATGGTTCAGACTTCAGGTGCCGGTAAGGTCAGTGCCGAGTGCATGCGTCCAGATTCCAGAAGCTGACCGACCAAGATGCATGTAGAAGTGACAACCTAGCTAGCAGGATCCGGTGAAATCAGCATTCGGTGTGTACCGTATTTCCTGGATGCTCGCTCTAGTCTAACCTGCTTCGTCGTCACGACTCACGAGGGTTGGCCTACGTAACAGTGGTAGTACGGTCGAGCACTTATTCAATCCACCTGGTAGAACAGAACATACGTAGCTCATCGAGCGAGCAGGCAGCACTTTGGCGCCACCTCTTGGTTCGGCACCAATCGGTTGGGGGGCTGGCCGAGCATGTCGATGATCATGGCCAGGGGAGTAGGAATTGACCAGCGATCGAGCCCGCACTGATCAGGATCGGATCACACTCACCAGGGTAGTCCACCACGCGCGCGGTGACCTCAACCCAAGATACCTGCACCGCCGCCCACCGCACCAGTGTCCAGTGACCAAGCGACGACTAGCAAGAAGATCCAAAAGCGACGGCCGCGGCGGGGTCCGGTACGACAAGCGCGCGGCAAGGTCGTCGTCTCGAGACGCGGAGTCGCATGCATGCAGCAGTGCGGCCGGAGACGAATGCATCGTACGTGGGAACAGAGTGCGGTGCGGTAGTACGGCTGGTCAGTTTGTGTGACGCTGGGCACGTGCCGTGTTGTTCGTTTTGCGCATGCCTTGCGATTTTGGAACGTACTACTACATGCTGGTCAGATATGTCAAACAGCGAGAACTTGCCTCTGGTAAGATGGTTAGGAGGGTGGTTATACCCCTAGCCAATCAGAGTTCAAATCTTAGGTTTGACGCTGCTGTTTCTCATTTAAGGCGGAATATTTTTCAGTGGGCGGCGACGTTCCCGTCGACAGCGGTCTTTCGGAGGTGCTCATAGGGGTAGGATGTGCGTGTGTGCGTTCATAGGGGTGAGTGTGCGCGCGTATATATGAGCGCTTGCGTTGTACTGGGTTTAGCAAAAAAAAAAAGATATGTCAAACAGCATTCTCGTATGTTTATCCATCAACGAAACACATGATCTATATTTGGTATTGAAATTGTACAAAAAATATATTTGGTATTGAAGTTATAGCATCAGTTGTAACATACACACCAGATATTAAAACATGATGTATATATCATACTCACTCCGTTTATAAAATGATGTCTCAACTTTGTCTAACTTTGCATGTATATAGACATTTTCTAGTGTGTAGATACATGCAAATTCAGATAAAGTTGAGACATCGGTCCTTTCATGTATAGATGGAGTAGTACAATGCATTTATTTTCTTGTTTTCATCGAATCGTGCAACCCAACCAAAATAATACTAACATTGAACTCAACCACCCTATTCAACTAAAAAAAACCAAATCATCAAGGTTTAGGTATTTGGTGTTTATTTACAAACTCACAACTTTGTTTATTAGCAATCCAGACAATGTACAGATTGCAATGTTCCAAAGGGAACATTTAGGTTTTCCAGCACAAGCTTGACTCGACAGAGAGAAGGAGAAGACACGTGACTCGTACATAAGAAGAAAGATAACGCAGAATCCGATCGACTCCTAAGGGCGCGCTTGGCCAGCGCGTGAGCTATTTAGTTTTCGTTCCTGCAAATCTTCACTACCCTGTCAGATTGGAGATTCCATAACCTGGCACAATCCGCAAGGATGGGTCTGATGGTCCAATGCCCTGGTTTGAATAGAAGGTCATTGGCTTCTGCTGCCTCCACTTTTACCTGGCAATCGGAAAAGAAACAGACATTTCTCCAGGACAGTGCACGAGTCGCCAATGCCGCGAGAAACATTGCCTGGGCTTGCGTGTTTATTTACAAGTCAATCAACCGTGTATGAAGTCCTATATAGGCAATTCTACTATGTCACTCTACAACATCATATTCAAATAAATTTATGATCCGCTCCATCTATGCAAAAAATGAGTGTGCAATAGTTTTGGTAAAAGTCAAAATTTGTAAAACTTGACCGATTATATATATATATAAACAATATCAACCTCTACATCAAATCAATATTATTAAATCTAAATTTAAATACATATTTTTTAAAGAGGAATTCCCCGGACTCTGCATCGATCGATGCGTATATTCATCTTTATTGCATTATCCAAGTTCAAATAATTTACATCTCAAAGGTCACATTAGGTGGATACATGAATCAACCAACGAAGAATCGAAAACATGAAACACCTCTAGATCAACATCTGATTATGTTGTTAAGCCCCCAACAACACCGGTTGGAAAAAATGTCATCCAACCGTTTACAAATGGCTACGTCCAGAGTCCACGATCACCCGCTTCTCCCCCAAAGGGAGATAGACCACACATGGATCCAGTGGGTTTTGGTTGTGATTCTATGGATCGAACTGGGTAGTGGTAGAGTGGTAGTAGAAACTTTATCTGGAAGCGAATGAAGCATGAACTGGCTACTCGCTCGGATTTATCATTCGATTCTGGTTTGATTTGTGTTGATGTTTGTGGATCATGTGTGGTTTATCATTCGATTCGCTTCCGATGCGCATGCGAATCGCATGATCATGTGTGGATCATGCGAGGCGAAGCGCACGCGGTACGTCCGTCCAAACCTCATTCCACATGGTTCAGACTTCAGGTACTCCCTCCGTTCCAAATTACTTGACTTCCATTTACCTACATACGGATGTATCTAGATGTGTAACAAGTCTAGATACATCTGTATCTAGACAAATGGAAGTTATCTATTTTGGAACGGAGGGAGTAGAACCGTAGAACTGATCAGGTGCCGGTACACTCATTCAACCATATTGGTGATCACTGACAGCTGAGTGAGGAAACTCTTACTGTCATGCATGCATGCGTCCAGATTCCAGAAGTTGATCAAGATGCATGTACAGTAGAAGTGACAACATGCAGTTACAACCTGCTATCATGATACACAGTGTGGAATCAGCAAAATCTGTGTTCATGGACTCTATAGTCAACCTGGTTCGTCATCGCGGGAGTTGGCCTACGTTACGTATTCATGGGAACTGGCATCAGAATGCGGTGCGGTGCATGTACGGCTGGTCCGTTCGAGTGACGCGGGCATCGTGCGTCGCATGGCTCGGGATTTTTTTTTTTTTGCGAAGAAGGAACAGTACATCAACCAAGGAACTTACAGAAAAGCCCAGAAACTAAAAAAATTACAACGGAGTCCCTCTGGACCCTGGCTTCGTCTTCGTCGAGCAGCACGCCGCGCCGGCGAAACCCACCGCTCCACCTCCATGACTTTGGACTGGGAGGTGCCCTTCCGCGAGTAGGAAGTCGAACACTCCTCGGAGCCGAAGCTCCTCCATCCTGCACGATAGCCGACGTCACCACCTTGGTCTTCAGCACCGCAACCTTCGGGAACGTCAATCTGCGGATCCACCTGCCCTTGGACTCCGGCGAAGGGGACGCCTTGTCGAGAACTCCGCAGAGCCGCGAGCAAGGCCCTGGCGACAGATCCGCGGCGGAGCTCACACGGAGCCGCACCATCGGAGAGGAAGTCCACCGCCACCAAACAACACCAGCGCCGCCGCTTCCACACCAACGCCGCCGGCGACACACCCCACGCACACCTAATTCACATAGCCGGATCCGTGGATCCCCCGTCCTCCCGCCGCCGGAGCGGCCGCCGGAGGGCGGGGAATCCGACGAATCGGCGGCGAGGAACTGGATCGCGCGAGGTTCGCCCAAAGAAACGCCTTCCTACTGTAGCAGGGGGAAGGAGAGAAGGTCCAAACTCGTCTCTGAACCGGGGCATGGCTCGGGATTTTTTAACGCACTACGTCCGCGACATTGACATGCAAAGCTTGATCCATTACGGTGAAACGATTAGCCGTTTTGGGTTGAACCTGCGTCCGCGACATTGACATGCAAAGCTTGATCCATTACGGTGAAACGATTAGCCGTTTTGGGTTGAACCTACATGAACAAAGGGTGGAAACTTGTGGTGCTAACTAACACGTGTCGTTTTTTAGGGTGCATGTAGAATTTTCCATGCATATTGTCCATGACCGCCGTCTAAAGTTTTCTTTCTTTTATAAAACACTACTCTTGAAAAGAAAAAGAAAAAATTTCTGGTTTCCATGATGACCATGGACGCCAGAGGACCTAGATGGAATTGGCCAATGGGGACGGGGAAGATGAAATAAGAGAATATGTTTTTATTTCAATCTCTCGAGTCGCTAATAAGAAATAGATGTTAATGGCTCCGCTCCAAGCGCTATTTAATTCTACTTTAAGATTTCACAAAATCCGTTCAAGTGTAAAAAATATATTGAGCCAGCCATACTCACCACATGAGCAAAGGAAAACCTCCTAGAATATTTTGCGAGTTGCACCTAAATTCCCATACATTTTTACATGGTGTCACTTCCAAAGTTATGGACCGTCCTCTTAGGCCCGGTTTTCTCCATTTAGTTTCATGGGTCCTGGTCTCGTGGGCCATTTAAGACTGCATAACTAGGTTTGCAGTCTCTTGTTTGCTTACGCTGTGGACTTCGTAAGGCCCATTCCGCAGAACCTTACCTTCTGTTTTTTAGAACCATGCAAGAGTTATACTATTTTTTAAAATAAACATGCAAGACAACTGCATATTATACTAAGCCATATGTTTGGTTATCTGTAGTTCCTCTCATGATTAATTAAGAAAGAGTAGAAGCCACTCAGTGGCTAAATAGTTTTACCGACTGTCAGCTTCCTAACTGAAATTGTGACCTATGCTCCTTTATTTGGAAAAAAAACTGAACTACTTAGCAGAGCAAAACGACCACAATTTACCATTTCTCATTGCTGAGGAGCTTTAGATTTTATGGACGCGATGATTTGCTGAATCAACATGTAGACGTTGTGAAAACTCTGATGTTTCTATCGCACCAGATGGTCCAGGTGATCAAATGAACCAACAGGTTTACGCGGTTTTTATCAGTTCCGTGCAGCCTGTCGGCCTCCTGAGACCACGAAGATCACATTAAGTGAGCAATGGGTTAGAAACAAGTTCCTATCCTGAATCATGATGATTAACTGATAGTTATACATAATCAACCAGACCAACTTGAGCATAAACCATCAAGCATACCAAGTTAATAAACAAACCCAACTTTATACTGAACTTTTTTATATGTCTACAATTTCTCATGTGAACATAAAATCATAACTAGAATACGATTTTGTCAAGTCTAGAAGTGTTGATAAAATAATATTGTTGATCCATATTAGGATACAACTATTCTCACGTCTCTCATTACATATACTTTTCCATGAACTAGAACAATGTTTTCCACAGTGGTTTCTCTTTTGATGCACTGGACTTAAAAATATTTTATCTTCTTGAGAACCCTTAGATAAACGGTAAGTGAAACAAAAAACATCAAAATCATGCACCTCGAGATATTAATTTATTACAAAGGGATATCAGCTTGTGCATATGTATGTTTTCAATTCCATAAATATCATGAAATATCTTAACGGGTAGCTCTCCAACATACAATGTAATCAATATCTTGATCAAGGTTTGTTAAGTATAATAAATTCTTAGATGTAAGTATATGCAAATTTTATAAGGTAAATGACATTTACCATCTTTGATGGTAAGTAAAAGTTATAGAATGTATGTTGGTCAAATATGTCGCCCAACATTATCTTGGGATTAACAATCAACAATATGCATGCTCTATTTGGCATTAAATTTGTAGCATCAGTTGTAAAATATACGCATGAGTAATTACAACATGATGCATATATCATAGTACAATGCATATTTTTTCTTCGCTTCGTGGAACCGTGCAACCCAACCAAAACAATAACATTGAAGTCATAAACATGCAATTCTACTATGTCACTGCGCAACATCAGATTCAATTACATTTATCATCCACCCCATTTATGCTAAAATATAGCGCGCAGTACTTTTTATGTAAGTTAAAATTTGTAAAGTTGACCAATTATATAGAAAAAATATCAGCCTCTACATCAAATCAATATTATAAGAGCTACATTCAAATAGACTTTCGTATTATACTTCTTTTTTTTCAAAAATGTCACCAAAGCAGGTCACATAGGAGACCTGGGTGTCTCCTTTCGAGTGGGCCGGTGTTTGTCTAGCGAAGGTCGCGGGCCAGTTAAGATCGACTTAACACCCATTTCGCTCACCGCTACCAAGTCGCCGTGCCTCAAAAATCTAAAAAAAAGTCGTCGTGCCTCAAACGTGACCGTTTCAAGATGGTAACACCACTGCTATGATCATCGATGATGAGATACGCAGGAGATTTGATTTATATTATTCTAGCACTAGTATTTAATCATGTTTTAAGTTAGCCGACCGGGCTAGGCGAAGGTGCACGCACTTGCACGGTTGGTACGTGCAGGCGCCGCGAGAGCACTCTACTGCTTTTTTTTTTTTTTTTGAAATCTCCCACCCTTCGGCACTTTATTCAATAGGTACGAGCATCTCTGATTGCACTAGGTCAACCAGAAAGCCAGGACAAGTCTCAAAATACATGACGTTATTACATGAAAAAGAGCACTCTACTGCTGCTCGTTCGACGGGCATCACGAACGCTGGCGCCGCCCGTTCACACAAGGATATAGACGCACCGGTCAGATCAAACGTACCGTGGCGGGGCGGCGACAGGGGAGCACCCTGTCCGTCTGTCTGACTTCCCGGCGGCGGCATCTCGACCAGATAGCACCGCCGAAGTGACGAAAGTAGTGACGGTAGGTTTTATACACACACGTGCAGGTACGGGTACGATGCGTCACTGTACATAGACGTCGTACGTGTCGGGCTCGGACACTCGTATTTTTTCTACCTCTGATCCGATTTTATTGTCGGCCAGCCCTGTACACATTTCTACTAGCTTAGCTTAACTTTCACGTCAATTAATTCGGATCAGATGAAGTAAGTACATACCTATCTCATCTCATTTATAGAATAAAGATCTAATTACAAGCCGCGTAAATATACATAACTGAAAAGATAGAATAATTCTAACTTCTGCAAAAAGACGCTTAGCCAAGAAAGAAAAATAAAATCTAAATCTAGACCGAAGAAAACCTTGACACCAACGCCTCTCCTTTGGCACCACCGTACCAGCCACCAAAAAAAAAGTGGACGAATCAACTCTAAACCCGAACTCGTCGCGGCTCCATCGCTAATATGCATCTTTACATACCTCCAAAGTGTTGCGAAAGGCAAAACCATTGTCGTTGATTGTCTACATGCACTCCAGAACAACCTCGAACTCCGCTACGACGCTGGAGTGAGCGCGGAGTCCGAGGACACAAGTCGACCACAAGAATGTCGTCGCCATGCCATCCCCCGCTTGAAGAGACTATCATCCAGATACCTCGACGACCACATAGTAGAGCATCACATCAGAGGCAAATCTGGAACACTTTTATTCATCACCGCCAATCCGCCATCGTCGTCGCTCTCGCCGGAGCCATGACGCCGAGTGGCGAGAAAAACCTAAGCTACAAAAAATCTAACCCTAGAGCTACACAGTCCGCACACGCGGGATCCGACGACCCTCTCACGAACAACGACCAGTAGTCGTCAGCAGAGGGGAGCCGCCGGAGCCCGGCGTCGGAAGGCAGGTGACCTAGAACAGAAGAATCACTTTTCTCCATGGCGGCGCCGGAGGAGGAAAACGTTAAAATGGAGCAGGTGTCTACTAGACGAGTCAAGTCGTCGACTACAGTACCGGACTAGCAATCTCCCGCAGAGAATCTTGTGCGACCCACGATTCCTGGTGCATCGCTCCTCCTTCGCCGCTTCTTCCGCACTCTCTCTTCGTCTCGCTCTATGGCCAGGTACCGAAGACCCGGTCACAGATCACTATCCCCGTCGCCGCTTTGTTTAATGTCCCGATCAGCACCATTACCACTGCTCCACTAAACAAACCCTCCAATGGAAGAAAAAGACGGAACTTGTTAATTTTGATCAAACACGTCGCCATCCTACCTGCTGCATCCCTAGAGCGGTGCGTGCGCCTCTGCCCCCACCAATCGCCGTCGTTCTCTTCCTCCCTCAGGCTCTCCCGGTTCTCTGCACTTCGCAGCTAGCCGGTGTTGACGGATCGACAGACAGAGTAGTTGCTGGTGCTGCCCGGCCGCTTCTCGCAAGGTACCCATTTCTACTTCCTACTATCCTTTTTCTTCCGCCTCGTCCACGCTACCGATTGCTACTGGATCCTCCAAGAATCACAGACTTTTTCCTGCCTTTGCTGTCAGTGCTTCGAGAGGAATCCATCTGCTTTTGCGCGCTGTTCATCTGCGAGGAGATCTCGCGCCGAGAAGAAGCAGCGGCTGAGGTGGATCGTAGCGATGGGTTCTTGCGAGGATGTGGAGTACGGCGAGGTCTTCTCCGTCCCCGGCCCAGCCGCCGCCCCCGCCCACCGCATGCTCGACTTCTCCCTCCACCAGCCGCACCTCCGCTTCCCCCCTTCCTACGGCTTCCACAGCCTCCCCGCCGCCGGTCCCGCCACCGGTTATCTGCCGTCTCCGCCGCAGTCACTCGCGCTCGGCGGCACGCCGAGCCCCGCCTCCACCACCACCGAGCTCGAGAGCCCGGAGGACCTGTCGGCCGACGACGCCGTGCTCGCCTACATCAATCAGTTCCTCCTCGAAGACGAGGACGACGACGAGTCTTGCGGCCCCGGCGCCGCCGCTGCCGCCGCCGCGCCGGGGCAAGACTCGGCGCTCCTCGCCGTCGAGAAGCCCTTCGTCGACATCATCGCCCACGCCAAGCCCGCCGCCGCCGCAGCGCCGCACCAGGTGAATAATTTCTGGGTGAATCCCTGCTGCAGTTCCCCTGACGCCTTCCTGAGCAGCAGCAACGGCAGACAGAGCTCCTGCCAGTCGGTGCCCTGCGAAGAACCTGTTAAGGAGGAGCGACAGTGTGCCGTCCACAGAGGCCGGAGGAAGAACCGGCATGACGACGATGAGCCGGAGGAGGAGAGGCGGAGGAAGCAGTCGGCGGTGTGCGAGGAGGAGACCGTCCGGGAGATGTTCGACAATGTGCTCCTGTGCAACTGCCCCAACTGTGAGCTTCAGTCAGACCTGCCGGACGAGAAAGAGCTCACCAAAGCATATGTGAAAGGATCGGGCAACCGAAGAGGGCGCAAGAAGGGGAAACCTGGAGCGATCGTCGAGGAAGAGTCTGTCGATCTCACAACCTTGCTTATACACTGTGCTCAGGCCGCGGCTATCGATGATCACCGCAGTTCAGCTGAGTTGCTGAGTAAGATTAGACGGCATTCTTCTCCGCACGGGGATGCAGGGCAGAGGCTGGCGCACTACATTGCTAACGGGCTCGAGGCTCGCCTTGCTGGCACCGGTAGCACCGTCCACCGCTCGCTTGTTGCGCATCGGATTTCTACTGCTGATAGACTGAAAATACTCGGGTTGTATGCGACCGCATGCCCCTTTTTGAGACTATCCAGGTTCTTCGCAAATAGTTCCATCTTAAATGCTGTCAAGGGTGTGACAAGCTTGCACATTATCGACTATGGTACAGAGTATGGATTCCAGTGGCCTGTCTTCTTGCAGCGGATCGGGAAGCTGAAACCAAGTGACCGTCCAAGAATTCGGATCACCGCTATTGACTTACCGCAGCCAGGATTCCGGCCCACGGAGCGTCTAGAGGCGACCGGGCGACGGTTACATGAGTACGCCAAGATGTTCAATATTTCCTTTGAGTATCATGCCGTTGCTGCCAAGTGGGATTACATCCGAATTGAAGATCTTAAGATCGACAAGGATGATTTTCTTGTTGTCAACTGCCTTTTCAGAATGAGGCACATGATGGATGAGACTGTGACGGACCAGAGCCCGAGAATGACAGTGTTAAACACAATCAGGAAGATGAACCCGAATATGTTCGTTCACTCGGTCGTCAATGGCACCTACAATGCGCCATTCTTCGTGACACGCTTCAAGGAGGCTTTGTTCTTTTACTCTTCGCTCTTCGACATGCTTGAGACCACTGTTTCACGGCTGGACGAAAATAGGCTGTTGATTGAGAGGGATTTCTTCGGGCGGGAAGCTCTCAACGTGATCGCTTGTGAGGGCACGGAGAGGGTAGAGAGGCCGGAGACTTACAAGCAATGGCAGGTAAGAAACATCAGGGCAGGATTCAGGCAGCAGCCGCTGAATCAAGAGATCGTGAAGAAAGCGAGATACAAGGTAACCAAGGGCTATCATAGGGATTTCTTTGTCGATGAAGATAACAAGTGGATGCTGCAAGGCTGGAAGGGCAGAGTCATGGTTGCCTCGTCCACATGGAAACCTAGCTAGAACTGTATACATCACTAGCCTTGTTGCCTGATACATTTCATCACCATTGTTGTTCTGTTGTATCTGATATTCTGATGCTTATGTTGATGAGTTTTGGCCCTTTTCTGGTTGCAAAATCGATGTTTTTTCTGCTGAACTTAACTAGAACAGAAGCTTCTTGCATTTGATATGTACCAATGTAGGCTGTGAATTGCCAACCGCTTGTTCCTTGAATAATTAGTAGGGCGCTGATGTTGTTTAGCTCAGTTCAGTGGAATGCTGATGAGTGATGAGCTCATTTCTACGAAGAAGAGATAGCCCTGGCCTGGCTGTCCATAGAACTGTAGCAATGTGTTCTCGAATCATTTTCCCACACTTGTAATCAGCAGAAGAAATTATCAAGGAAATGCAAAAGCTTTGCTTCTCGTTGCAGTATATTCTTTTCAGATTTATTGATAAAATGATTGTGCGATTACACCGGTCAGAAACTTCATAATGCACAAAACTATCCACTTAGACATCCAGATCTTCATACGAGTCGAAAAGCTAGAAATGCGAGTACGCTACTGGACTGATGACTCAAAACCGAGCTGTGACATGGGAGAACAGCGCCTTGAAATCTTTTGTCGGTGCGCCCACACCTTCGGGTTTTGAAGCCAAATCGAAAGCCTTGGACTTTACCTCTTCATACTGCAGGGCCTGTATTAAGAGGAAATGAAGGTAAATCAGAATGGCTATCTAATACTGTCTATCCACATAATACAGTTGCACCAACTATCATACAGGTTATACCTGAACACAAACTTCAGCCACATCAGCTCTAGGAATAGCCTTAGTATCAGTCTGGAGAAGCTCATCATCCTTTCCGACAATTAGCTCCCTCACTCCCCCATCTTTGTCTTGTAGACCACCAGGCCTAAATTGAAGAGAAAGAAGATAATAGCATACTACGTATGAGTGAAGAGGGTGAGGTTAACATGTTCTTGTACATATTAGAATAACATACTATGTACCAGTGAAGAGGGCTAGGTTAGCATGTTCCTGTACGTGCTAGCATAATCATTGTTTTTCAAGCTTCACAAAAGCTAGAACCCTAACGGCTGTGTGCATCTTGGTTATGCAGAGGCTGGATGTAATACTTATACCTTTTAAGTAATAAAGCTCCCTTTATCTAAAAAAAAAACTTAGCTGCAGTTGTCCAAACCTGAAAGGCTTAAGCACAGATGTTTTAGACAATCCAGAGAAGTGCTACTTATATAAGCATAAACTACTACGACCTGACTTGATATTGAGACTATTTTGGGATATTTAGCAGATATTTAATACAGTAGCATATAGGGAATTTATCCAGGCCTCTATAGTACTATTATAATACGCATCAATACATCTTTAGTCTTATCCAAAGTTCCAAACTGATGCATATAGTGCAATTAACTACTCCACTTCAGAAAGGCAAGCAACTGTTTTGTCAAAAGTAATTGGTCAAGGATGCGTCTTATCCAAACTGATGCATGCTAAACCAGAAGAATAAAATTTCAGATTCCCTGAAAACCAGTAAATATATATATGTCGAAACTGTGAAGATGTATTTTTGGTATACATGTTCTTCCTTGTACCTTATTATTGTATAAGGAACTCCACTGTCTGCTAGATACTGTTCAGACTTGCGTTTCCAGACCTACAGCAGCGAAATGAATAATCAGGATTTCACATTTTCCATACCATGTTTAAAGACTTGCACTTCCAGACCTACCTGCTAGATACCTTATTATTGCATTTGTCCCAGTGGATTATTAGCTCAATTATACCATGCTAGGCAAACTTTTGCAACTTGCTTTACTTGGGCTAAATTATTTTCATTGCTAATGAGATAAAAAAATGCTTTGCTGGAAATAAACCAAAGCAAGACTTCAAACATGAACATTTAAGCGCAGAACAGAATACACAAAAAACTTATAGAAGATTCATTTGTAAAGCATTATTTATCAAATGTTTTTTCCGAGTGTCATGGGTTACTTGCTAGAAATATATCATTTCCACATTTCTATGGCGAACCATTCTTTAATGTGTTTTGTTAGAAATCTGCCAACTGGACATTTCTATGATAAAATCAATCCATGTGATTTCTGGGACAGATAGCTTATGTGCTGCCAATCAGTGTTCACAGAATAGTACAAAAGTGTTCCAGATAATAAGTTTTTAGTTAAAACTAGAGCAGATGAACTGCAATATAGCAAAGGTGAATAGACTTATAAACTAATCTCCAAGAACTTACCAATATGTTGCCATTGCCAAGACTGTTCAGTGGATGGTTAGGATTTGTTCCTCCCATGGATCCCACCAACACTATGTGCTTCACACCAGCTGCTTTGGCTGTCCAACAACACAATCCACTCAACAAACATTTACAAGCTGTTGTACAAACTACACATGAAGCTTACCAGCATCAATCTGATTCTTCTGCCCAATCCAGTCCACCTGTCACACACCCATACACAAAATCATCACCATATAATTGTTCACGATACAGGAGTTTCAGGATATGCAACTCTCCTAACTCAATTTTCATGATATGGCGTTGACAGAGAAGTGCAACCTGTTCAGGGTAGGCTCCATCCTCGTAGTAGAATTCGGGCCGGCCGCCCTTGGTAGGGTCGAACCCCGGCTTCATCTTGGGCGAAGCGCTGGTGAGGATGATGAGCGCGTCCACGCCCTGGACGGCGGGCGCGAGGCGGTCCGCCTCCCTGATGTCGGCGACGTAGACGTCGTCGGCGCCTCCGATCTTCTGCTTGCTCTCCTCCGTCCTCACCAGGCCCTCGCGGCGAACTGGTCGGACCTCTCCTTCAGCTTGTTGTACACCATCTGACCTGAGACCGAGTGATTATCGGCGTGTTACGTAACGTTTGCCCTATAGGAATCTATGGCAGTTCGATCGGGTTTCTGTATTCGAGGGCGGGAATGCTATGGCCGTGGGCGGGGAAGGGGTACCTGTGCGGCCGCCGGCGCCGGTGACGAGGACGGTGGGGCGGGGCGCGGCCGAGTCCGCCATGGCCTGGGAGCTGGTGGTGCAGTAGCGCAGTCGCTGGTCGCGAATCGCCGCCGAAAACCTCGATGCTGCTGCCTAGAGTTGGAGGAGCAGAGAAGGCAAGGATGAGGTGACAGTAGCGAAAGCAGGATTTGTGTAAGGATCTGACGGGACATGCCAAGAGGGCGCGCGGCGGGTAGGCTGGCCACGTCGCGCGCTCACGCTTCAGCCGTCGCGTAGACTGTTTGGACTTTGGTGCGTGCTTTGTTTTACTAGCAAAATGCCCGTGCGTTGTAACGGGAAAGAAAAATTAACTTTTAGCTGAAAAGCGTTGAAACAAGAAAAAGTTGTGCTCCAAAATAATCTAAATCTCGGAGCTTTCATGGAAAACCGTTTGATGAGCAAGTAAGCACAATTGTCTCTGCTCAAACTCTATGACTCGACCAAGCTTATGTGGTCTGACGTATTTTGTGCACACTATAGACGCAGTCAAATTATCAAATCCTAAATAAATGTACAATGAAAAATTCATATTAATGTAAATGTAAAATTTAGATATTATACCATGTAAAATTCAAGTAATTCTTTCTAATAAATATGTAGGTCATGAACAGAAGTTAACGATATCAACAGTTTTCTTCAATATAGAAATTTTTTGCTACTAAGGAGAGGGATTATCATCACTGAAACACTAAAATACTAAAATACTAAAATGTTGCTTTTCTCCACAACACATGATACAAACATAAGATTCTAGCCCGATTCCGATTTTGTAAGATGTTTCTTGCTACAAGTATAAGGACCACTTCTGTTCCAGCCCATATTCTTTTGTTCTAGTCGAATGATGAGAAGGAACATCTTGGACCTGACCAAATCCCTAATACCACCTAATCTGAGTCCACAATGCCCCAGATCACGCTGCCGCCCCTTAGTTGCTGACTCTACGATCTCCTTTGTCGATGGCGTCATGTCGAACGACTCTAGCAGGCAAACCCACATCCTCAAGTCGAAGTTGTCCTATACTCATTGAACACTTGGCATCAACATTCATACTACAGGTAGGCCTACATGACAGAAGAGAGAAAAATTAGAAACAACATACAAATCGATGGTAGTGCTAAGCATTCCACCACTACCCAGAAATTTCAGTAATCTACCAGAACCGGAAAAGACCATCGAAGTCCAATACCTCAAACAGAAGTTATGCCCACACATGTATCTCAAGAAAGAAAGAACAATAGATCGATAATACATTACATTTACAGCTTGCTTGCAGGGTTGGTGCAGTAGAGTTCACGCCATAGCTAGGAAGCTGCGCCACGACACTAAGACAAATTCCGTTGTGTGACATATTCCATGCAACATATACGATAAATGACATGAATTCATTTAGAATCAAACAGAAGTATTAAAATCACCACACACCACAAATCGTCTAGCACTCCATATTTAGAATCTTCACCTCAAATCCATTTTATCATGCTCAAGGCTTCAACCATTGAGGTAGACATTTAAAGTCAGGGAATGTATCCTGGTAGATTAACATAATAATTTGTTCTTTATAAGCAATCAGGGTACGAATTGCATTCAAAGTTATGAAGTTTGACTTTCAAATGATCGACATGCTTGATGCTGAGCGAAATAACAGCCTTCCTCTTATAGTATATCTGACCAAGTAAACTTTCAGAAAGCAATGATGATCTGAATTGCAGCTTTTGATATATTATGAATCAACATAATAACATAAGAACTGAATACATAGTTAACCTTTCACGTAGAACCACCTAAGTTAAGTTTCAGAAAGCAACGATGATCTGAATTGCAGGTTTTGATATTTGATCTATCAACATAATAACATAAGAACTCAAGACATAGTTAAGCTTTTACGTAGAACCACCTTTTTAGGATTGGCAAGTGATACTACACTTAAGCTTAATGCAAAGCGGACAATACTGACCTTGTGAGCGGTGAAGAAATGCATTGGGGCTTCTCTTACAACAAAGGTGCAAACACAACACCCCTCACAAAATGCTTCCTTTTCTCAAGAAAATGCAGAGAAAGCACAATATTAAATCATCCATTTCGAGTATGACTCTTAGACAGCATAATTTTTTCGTCAAGAAATTTCCACAAATTAGAGTCCATAAACTCATGTACTAAATATTTTAATTGGGGAAATTCTGCCACTGTGATGCTTAAACTCATTCCTGTTGTATTACCTGACTTGGTGCACGATCCTGACTCAGTTGCCGTCTGTGGCGCCAAACCCTTCGCCAAATTAAGCAATCACGGAGCCCTAACCCTCGCCATCAAGAGACGAGAAGTGATGCATTGCCAAGGCTGGATCCAATGGGTCGGATCTGCAGAATCAGATCAACCTGTGGGAAGTGGTATAGTTGACTAAGCACAAGAAATTCAGAAATCATGCTTCAGTTCAGCTGCATGTAGTGAGAGAGAAAATTCAGAACACAATGGCAAATAGTCTGATTGCTCCTAGACAGCCAAATGTTAAACCATGTCCACAACAATAATTCCAGACGAAGATCAAATGGAGCAGACGATTGTATGATCAGAAATTTTACCTTCTCCAGCTGCACTAAGTGACAGAGCATGTGCATGACAATACTATTTTTCTAATTTTCTTTGATTCCCTGAACAAACGTTTCCTGAGAAAATTGATGTCACAGTACTGACTACAATTCCTCACTGAATATTTACAAAATCAAAGCTATTCTCAAGTTAGTTTGCGTCCAACAATATTCTCAAGTTACTTTTCCATTTGCGTACAACACTGACTACAATTCCTCACTGAATATTTTACAAAATCGTGACGACTAATTGCTACATATAGATGAACTGCAATGCGACCAACACAATGAAGCTAACTGAGTTCTTCAACTTGCAGAATGCTCACTTAAACAAGGTGAAGAGTTTATGGTAAGATGTAGATTGAATCTACCTTGGCTTCGGTGAGCACGAGGACGTCGTGGTGATGTCGGCCCGACAGCCTCCGCAGAGCCACCTGCGACATAGCACATCAAATCACCGTCAGTAATTCAGGCACCAACCGCGGCCATGATTCTTCTCCACATATCAGCTGAAGAGGGCCACGGCTTGGGCGCGAGTGTCTCTGCAGGTGGAGGAGTCCAGCGCACTGGGTGGGTGGCGAGGAAGCATCTACCCTCCAGGACAGTCACGTTGAGCAGGTTGTCCTGCTTCAGCAATTCTTCGAACAGGTGGTGTGCATCCTCCAAGCAGAGCGTCCCGACGCGGGCGCGTTCCGCAGCAGCACCCCCACACAGGGCAGCATCCCCGTGGCAACTCCACCCGACCTAGCCTGCCGCCATCCCACGGCAGCTTCGTCTAGAACCGTCGTCTGGATTTAGGACGGAGCACATCGCCCCCAGCCGCACGGCACCCAGCCCGGTCGCATCGAGGCCGCACCGCGCCAACCAGCCGCCTGCCGAGGACCATCTTGGAGCTTCCCCGACGAACCAGCTTGGAGCTGCTGTGGCGACGACCGGGGACGGAGATGTGGCCGCATCGTCCGTGAGGTGGCGGCGTTGGGGTCGGCCATGAGGGCCACGGCGGCCTGAGGCGGAGATGCGCAGCGGAGACGGCCGGGGACGGAGATGGGGTGAGGTAGGCCGTGAGGTCGCGGTGGTGGGGTTTCGAGATGCGGTGGCGGCGGCAGCCCCGTTTGTGCGTGTAAAATCCTTTTGAGACGAGAAAAGAAAACTGGGAGAATAGATAGATGCGGGAAGAAAAAAAAAAGGAATTTGTAGGGAGAAGATGTGGAGAGAAATTGTGTGGAGAAAAAAAAAAGTAGAGGCTGGACGAAGGGAAACTTCTTGCTTTTTAGATAGGAGAGATACTCTGAATGAGCTAGGCACTCGAAAGATTTCTCTGCTGGGCGTCTTTGGCTGTTTGGCTAGAATGAACGGCCTTCACTGGAGAAATTGTAGTCGAAAAAAGACGCTCGACTTGCAGGACTGGAAATTTATATATGAAATAAAAACTACAAATTTGGCACACGAAAAGGCATTTTGGCACGCATTTCGATATTGCTATCCAACGTTTTTCATTTTTTTTGTTTGGAGTGGAGATTTCTGCCTCCCTCCGAGCCCCGGTTATCAGTTTATCTTAAAAAATTCAAAAATCAAATGTATAAGTTTTAAAAATATATGAAAACAAAGCCATGCGCGTTATTAATGTTGTATATCACAAACATGAAAAAAAATCTTAATTTGAAATACTTTACATTTTTAACTACACAAAATGATAAATGCGTGGACTTTCAAATCCCAAAATATATAAGATTTCGTCATGTTGTGTATATCATTGCATTTCTATTTTGTAACTTATAGGATCCATCATTTAGTACACTCATTTAAAAAAAATTGAACATAGTTTAAAAACATTAAAATAAAAGGATAACTGGAACTTGAGAACCAAGATTACTTTTTGGTTTTTCTGTTCCTACACTTGACGAGTCACTCAGGGGAAAGGATTTTGATTTTTAAAGATCTTTAGGTGTCATGGTTATACATTACTCAACTAAAATGCCACGATCGTGAGAGTTACCTACTAATACAAGTCATGTAAATCATCTATAGCGACAGGCGTTAGAATCATGTGCAATGGTTAAAATCGATCGTGTACGTTTGCCCGATCTGTAATAGTGATGTAAACTCTTTCTGGGACAAATTACGAGTATGGTTTACATGTGTATGCGGCAACATACGTGGATATAGACGCTCTCTCTCAGTGCTTAAGCCCACTTAACACGTTGACAGACATATGCGCACGGATCTATATGTGAATTATCTACGGCCGTAAGAGCGTGGGCGTCGCACCCATGGCGAGCAGATCATCTCTCCCACAAATATGCAAATGAAAAAACAATCAAAAAGACTCAAGAGAATACAACAAAAAGATCAAGCAAACTTATTTAATAAGTCATTCTACTTGACGAGAATCACACTTCATTAAGTTATTACAAACCACGAACATCAGTTCTGAAAGACCAAATATAGAGGTCTAAATCCTTTCCCAAGTTGCCTTTCCAATCCTTTCCCGTTCACGCTGGTCCTGGTAGTGCCAATCATGCATCATTAATTAGTTCACAACTTAGACAAGTTCTAGCTTCTAAATTATCTGAACCATCGATTTTAGATTTAAGGGTTAAGGTTTGAAATATTAGGTAGTTAAAATACATATCGTATAAAACTAAAAAGAAAACAAATTTTTGATTTGGTATAGTATTTCTTGTGTAGAGTTAATTTCTATAAATTCAACCTTAAAATGAAATGAGGAAATAAAACCAAATAAATAATTTAACAAAAACGGTGTACCATGCATGGATAAGAAGATTCGACAAATCCATTCTAGCAAATCTTTTTGTGTCACCTAGGTACAAAATCAGAAAGTATCCAAGAATAATGCATAAACACCTAATCAAACCGTACCTAGTGTGGCTCTGGGGACCACCTAAGGGGGAGGACGTAGCCCTTGTTCTGGAGGCCGCGCCTCTAGACCAGGAACAGGATGGCGAAGAGAATGGCGATGGGCACCACTCCGAGCAGGACAAGACCAAAATGTCGTTCGCCGGAGCAGCCCCCCACCCGCTAGGGGCGACGTCGTAGCTGCTGCCGCTCAAGGGGGTGTGGTACTCTCGTTCACCACCACGTCAGTCGGGCGGGTGCCCGGAGCAGGGATGGTCATAACTTTCTAGAGACCCTAGGCGTTCTAAATAATAGGCCCTTGTGTAGTATAGCAAATAAAAATCACATGCATCTTTATATTTATGGATTTCATTTAAGTTGAATAGCTATGTGCACTTAGGGGGCCATTGCCCCCCCCCCCCCAACCCGACATTTCTATAGGTAAACCTTTTAATATTTGGCATGTATTGCTAGAAATCCCATGTATTTGACCCATTTGCTCCCCTTCATCAGAGAAGGGGAAAACATTATGTCCTTTCTTTTCTAAAAAAATAAAATAAATGTTTTTGAGTAACAATTTTACCATAAAGTAGCTATAACACTTAAATTTATTGGAGTAAAATAGAAGAAATTATCAGTCCTCCGTGTCCTTGATTCCCTTTCCGGCCATTTTGGAAACAAAGAGGTCTGGGGAGACAACGCTAATGAACCCCACCGAATAGCCTGAAAATAATCAAATAGTCAACATGAAAATAATTCAATATCTACCATGACCCATCAGCCAGGCTAGTAGTGCTTACAGGAAATATGAAACTCGTGGGATAGAAGGAATAAAGAGTGAATAAAGAAATATCAGAGTACGAAATTTCATGTATTAGCATGTTGTTTGGGGGTCAATAAAAGAGAAGAGAGAAAGTGGGAAGACATTACTTCCTCCTACGCGTGTGGTACAAATGGGAAAAATGACTCTGATTGAAGCGTGTGTTTTACACTACAAGGAAACACCTAATAGCCAGCTATTAATCACCGGCGGGTTACCCAAAACCCACGCCGGTGATCTGCTGGGATCAAATTCCGCAGCTAATCACCGGCGTGGGAATTTTTCCACGCCGGTGTTACAGTGGAATCACCGGCGTGGACATCTTAGAGTCACGCCGGTGATTTGTGGACCCAAAAATCCAACCATGGTGAAATATATTACAGGCGTGGGACTAGCACGACACGCCAGTAACTTCCTATGTAATCACTGGCGTGTCCTCTATAGAACACGCCGGTAATAGTCTATGGTCCGACGCGCGATACGAACCCAGCAAATCACTGGCATGGATTGTTTGGCACGCCGGTAATTATTTTGAGGTTACTGACGCGGCTTTTGTCCGCCACACCGATAATTGCGACGTGAAAATTCTGTAGCCATGTGACCAACTTTCTCCACCACTCACTTTACTCTTTACCTCTTTGGATGTATCTTCTTCCTCCTTGGTTCTTCTTCTTTTCTACTCTCTCCTCCCACACCCCAAGCAAGGTAAATTAATCTCTCTCCTCCACTCACTCTCTCTCTCTACCCCCCCCCCCCACTTACTCTCTCTCATCCCTCTCTCCACCAATCACTTTCTTAATTACTTGCCCCACACTCTCTAACTCTCTAATTAATTGAACTCCCCCTCTCTAGGTTTACTAATGGAGGATACAATGGATTGGAGCTAGCTAGCAACTTGGGTGCTCTACTACTTGTGGTAAGATCTCTCATCTCCAACTCGATCATTAGTATCACATATATATATTTGGGTTGCAGCCACTTTTCGGCCATGCATTTATTATCTTGTTCATCTGTGGAACCAAATTCGGCCATGCATTTATGGTCATGAAGATTTATATTCCGTGGTGTGTGTTGTTTCTCATGCAGGAAAAATGAGTGCCCATGTTCTGACGAATCAATGTTTCGTCAAATTTCTGGCACTCAATATGTCCCATTTTTAGCAAAGGTCATGCCGAATTTTTCTATTTTGGTTTAATTCATGTACATATTTGTGTAGGCATCAATGGCGGTGAACATGGACAATCGAGGTGTAGCCACAACTGCGTATTTGGAGATGGCGGTGAAGAAAATGTTAGATAGGAAGGAAAGTGTTATTCCATGTCCTTGTCTTAGATGCGAGAACACACTTATGGTTGACCACTTCCGAGGAACTTTATTGTCGCATTTGTTCAAAAGTGCTTTCATGGAAGGCTATGAGTTGGTGCCAGATGAGAGTGATGATGGCAGGGATGAGAATATGCCCGATGTTGAGGAATGGTCGTCGTCGGACGATGATGAAGAAGGTGGAAACATTCACGTCGATGATGATCATGGTGATGATGTTGGGCCTGAAGAAGATGAGATGGGCACGCAGAGCTCGTTAGCAACAAAGTTGGATGACCCATATCTTCAAGAGTTGCTTCGTAATAAGACGACTAATGAACGTGCTGCGTGTAGCGAGGCAAAGAAGCTGGAGCAACTGTCGATAGACTCAAAAACTCCTTTGTACGAACGTAGCAGTCCCGACCACAACCGTCTGGACGTGACGCTTAAACTTCTTGACATCAAGGCGAAAACAAAAAGCACCGATAAATGCCTCGATATGATTTTAGAGTATGTGCACGATTTGTTACCCAAAGGGAACAAATTGCCTCAGAGTGTCGAAGAGGCTAAGAAAGTCGTGTGCCCTCTTGATTTGCCGCACACTAGATATCACATGTGCATCAATGATTGCACCATCTATCGGAACGAGCACGCGAATAGTATAGTGTGTCCAGCGTGCGGTCACTCCCGTTACAAGCGTGGAAAGAAGAATCCTCAGAAGGTTGTATGGTACTTTCCTCTCATTCCTCGTTTGCAACGCTATTACGAGGACAAGAAAGATGCAGAGCTAATGCGTTGGCACAAGGAAAGGACGAAGGAAAAAGTAACTGATAACATGCTGAGACACCCAGCGGATGGTTTGCACTGGAAAAAGGTTGACTATTGATGTCTACGCACACTTATATTCTTGTAGACAGTGTTGGGCCTCCAAGAACAGAGGTTTGTAGAACAGCAGCAAGTTTCTCTTAAGTGAATCACCCAAGGTTTATCGAACTCAGGGAGGTAGAGGTCAAAGATATCCCTCTTAAGCAACCCTGCAATTAAGATACAAGAAGTCTCTTGTCTCCCCAACACACCCAATACACTTGTCAGATGTATAGGTGCACTAGTTCGGCGAAGAGATAGTAAAATACAAGTAATATGGATGATTATAAGTAGTAATTGCAATCTGAAATAAAAATGGCAGCAAGCAAACATGTAGCAGAACTTGTTGTAAACGGTGTTCCAATGCTTAGAAACAAGGCCTAGGGATCATACTTTCACTAGTGGACACTCTCAACAATGACAACATAGTTGGATAAATAAATGCTACTCTTAAACACTCTCTTGTTGGATAACAAACACCATTCATTGCATAGGGCTGCAAAAGCACACCTCAAGCCGGAGTAAACAAGCGCCACAATGTCATAAAGGAGTCACACACGGTGCACACACTGTCACCTTTACACCGTGGAGAGTACCGGAGTTCATATTAAAGTAACCTCTAGAGTGCATAATAGATAAAGAGTAACATCTACTTATTCAACTAGATTACAAAGCTCATGATCACATAAAGATCACACCATGGGAGAGAGAGATAAACCACATAGCTACCGGTAGAGCCCTCAGCCTCGGGGGAGAACTACTCCCTCCTCATCATGGGAGTCAGCAGCGGCGATGAAGATGGCGGTGGAGTCGATGGAGATGGCTCCGGGGGCACTTCCCCGTCCCGGCAGCGTGCCGGAACAGAGACTTCTGTCCCCCGAAACTTGTCGTCGATGGCAGCGGCGCTGCGGAACTCTTCTTGGAATATGACTGATTATTTTAGGGTTTTCGTGTCGGAGAGAATAAATAGGCCAAAGTACGATGGTCAGAGCCACCCGAGGTGGGCTCCCCACACCACGGCGTGGCAGGGGCCCACCCGCGCCACCATATGGGGAGGATGACCCATGGGCCTCCTCCTTCTCCCCTTTGGACTCTGTGTACATGTCGGAAAATAGGAACTTCGCCTTTTGTTTCGTCCAATTCCGAGAATATTTGCAGAATAGCTTTTCTGAAACCAAAAACAGCAGAAAACAGGAACTGACACTGTGGCATCTTGTTAATAGGTTAGTTCCATAAAATGCATAAAAATGCTATGAAGTGTATATAAAACATGTAGCAACTGGTATAATATAAGCATGGAACATAAGAAATTATAGATACGTTGCAAACGTATCAAGCATCCCCAAGCTTAGTTCTACTCGTCCTCGAGTAGGTAAAACGATAACAACAAATAATTTCGGAAGTGACATGCTACCACATAATCTTGATCAAATAATATTGTCAAGCATATGTCATGAATGAAGTGACTCAAGGCAATGGTCTATAGTTTGCTAACAAATAGATAATGAGTAAACAATGAACCATATAAGCAAAAGTTTTTCATAGATAGTACTTTTAAGACAAGCATCAAAAAGTTTTGCATAAGAGTTAACTCATAAAGCAATAGATTCTAAGTAAAAGGCATTGAAGCAACACAAAGAAAGATTTAAGTTTCAGCAATTGCTTTCAACTTGTAACTTGTATATCTCATGGGTAGTTGTCAACACAAAGCAATATAATAAGTGCAATAAGTAAACATATAAGAATTGTTGCACACAAAGTTGACACTAGTGTTTGCTTCAGGGATAGAAAGGAGTAGGTAAACTGACTCAACAATAAAGTAAAAGATAGGCCCTTCGCAGAGGGAAGCAGGGATTAAATCATGTGCTAGAGTTTTTTAGGTTTTGAAAACATATAGAGAGTATAAAAATAAAGTTTTGAGAGGTGTTTGTTGTTGTCAACGAATGGTAGTGGGCACTCTAACCCCTTGTCAACCAGACTTTCAAGAGCGGCTCCCATGAAGGACGTTATTTTCTACCCAAAGGTAGATCATCCCTCTTCTCTTTTGTTTACACATGTATTTTTATTTGGTTGACACTCCTCCCAACCTTTGCTTACACAAGCCATGGCTAACCGAATCCTCGGGTGCCTTCCAACAATCACATACCATGGAGGAGTGTCTATTTGCATGATTAACATTTTAAATTGCTTACTGATAAATCAGGGCAAAACATGTGAAGAGAATTAAAAATGAAAGTTGTAATTAATTGGGACTGGGCACCCCATTTGCCAGCTCTTTTTGCAAAATTATTGGATAAGCGGATGTATATGCCACTAGTCCATTGGTGAAAGTCCGTCAAAAGTAAATGACAAGGTTGAAAGATAAAACACCACATACTTCCTCATGAGCTATAAAACATTGACACAAATAAGGAGTAATAGTTTTGAATAGTTTAAAGGTAGCACATGAAGTATTTACTTGGAATGGCAGAAAATACCACATAATAGGTAGGTATGGTGGACACAAATGGCATGGGTTTTGGCTCAAGGTTTTGGATGCACGAGAAGCATTCCCTCTCAGTACAGAGTTTAGGCTAGCAAAGGTTGGTGGAAGCAAACACAAGTATAAACCGGTACAGCAAGACTCACATGAAAACATATTGCAAGCATTATAAAACTCTACACTGTCTTCCTTGTTGCTTCAAACAATTTACCAGAAAATATCTAGACCTTAGAGGTACCAAACATGCAAACCAAATTTTCAACAAGCTCTACGGTAGTTCTCTACTAATAGGCTTTAACTACATGATGCAAGAGCTTAAACATGAAACACTTGAGAGCTCAAAACAATTGCCAAGTGTCAATAAAACAAGACAATGATCTATAGATGTGTCTTTTTGATATACCATCTACCACGTGTTGCATTTTCTGTTTCCAACCAAACATCAATCAATTTATTTAAACAAAAACTCTCCAAAGTAATTTGCAAATGAAACAAGAGAGTATTATTCTACAAGAATTAACAGCTCTGGACAAGAGATGCATGAAAAATAGGAGCTAAAAGCATAGCAGTAGCTAGATAAGAATACTCAAAACATATAAGTGAAGAATACGAGTATTCACATGAAAAAGCGGAGCGCGTCTCTCTCCCACACAAGAATGCTAGGATCTAATTTATTCAGAAAATAAAAACAACAAAGCAAAATTAAAAACAAACCGACGCTCCAAGTAAAGTACATAAGATGTGGAAGAATTAAAATATAGTTTCACTAGAGAAAACCTGATAAGTTGTTGATGAAGAAGGGGATGCCTTGGGCATCCCCAAGCTTAGACGCTTGAATCTTCTTGAATATTGCTGGGGTGAACCACGGGGGCATCCCCAAGCTTAGCTTTTCACTCTTCTTGATCACATCATATCATCCTCCTCGCTTGATCCTTGAAAACTTCCGCCACACCAAACTCAAAGTAGTTCTCATTAGAGGGTTAGTGCATAATTAAAAATTCACATATTCTACTGTGACACAATCATTACCAATGCTTCTGGACATTAACTACAGCCACTGATGTTTTATGGAGCAAAGAAATCCAATCAAACATAGTAAAAGAGGCAATGCAAAATAAAAGACAGAATCTGTTAAAACAGAACAGTCCGTAAAGACGATTTTTTCGAGGCACTTAACTTGCTCAGCTGGAGAAACTCTAAACTAATGAAAGTTGCGTATATATATGAGGATCACGCCTGAATTTTTTCAGAATTTTTAGAATTTTCTGCAGTGAATATAGCTCAAAACCGTGGACATCAAAAATCTGTCCCTGTGCAGAAATCCGAATCTAGTATCAACTTTCTATTAGAGACTTTACTTAGCACAACAATGCAATAAAATAAAGATACAAAGGAGATGTTACAGAAGTAAGCAAGCTCCTTGACTCAAATAAAATAAAATGAGAAAATAAAAATGTGGGTTGTCTCCCATAAGCGCTTTTCTTTAACGCCTTTTAGCTACGCATAGTGATTTTTAAGATGCTCACATAAGGATAAGAGTTGAAACATAAAAGAGAGCATCAAGAAGCATATATAAAACATGTTTAAATCTAACACTCTTCCTATGCATAGGAGCCTTGTAAGAAAACAAGTCAATGAAGAACAAAGTGACTAGCATGGGAAGGCAAAACAAGTGTAACTTAAAAAATTCAACATAAAGAGAGGAGACTTAATATTATTGAGATATATGAAACCATGTCTCCCTCTCTCATAATGACCAGTAGGTCTTAAAGCAACCAGCATATAAAAGCAACACAAGAGAAAGCTCAAAACAATCATCATAAAGAGAGGGAATTTAATAACATAAAGATTTCTATAACCAGATTTTTCTCTCTCAAAATAATTTTCAGTGGCATCATGAACAACATTAACAATATAGCTATCACATAAAGCATTCTTATCATGATCCACATGCATAAAAGTATCATTACTCTCCACATGAGCATAATCAATTTCATTAGTAAAAGTGGGAGTAAAACTATCACAGCCATCATTATAATCATCATAAATTGCAGACATAGCATAGTCATAATAAACTTTATCATCCATAGTAGGTGGCACCAAAATACCACTATCATTATAATCATCATAAACTGGAGATAAAGTATCATCAAAGCAAATTTTCTCCTCAAAGCTTGGGGGACTAAAAATATCAATTCATCTAGACCAGCTTCCCCAAGCTTAGAACTTTGCATGGCATTAGCAATAATGGTGTTCAAAGAATTTATACTAAAAACATCACCACTATCATGCAAACAAACTTCCATGGGTTTTTTAATTTTCTCTTCAAACACATCATGTCCTAACTCAAGATAAATTTCACAAAGCTCTCTAATTTTGTTGTTGTTTTCCATTATGCCTAACTAGTGAAAATAAAAACAAGAAACAAAAAGATATAATTGCAGAATCTAAAGGAGATACCTTCCAACACTTACCTCCCCGGCAACGGCGCCAGAAAATAGCTTGATGTCTACTCACACTTATATTCTTGTAGACAGTGTTGGGCCTCCAAGAGCAGAGGTTTGTAGAACAGCAGCAAGTTTCTCTTAAGTGAATCACCCAAGGTTTATCGAACTCAGGGAGGTAGAGGTCAAAGATATCCCTCTCAAGCAACCCTGCAATTAAGATACAAGAAGTCTCTTGTGTCCCCAACACACCCAATACACTTGTCAGATGTATAGGTGCACTAGTTCGGCGAAGAGATAGTAAAATACAAGTAATATGGATGATTATAAGTAGTAATTGCAATCTGAAATAAAAATGGCAGCAAGCAAACATGTAGCAGAACTTGTTGTAAACGGTGTTCCAATGCTTAGAAACAAGGCCTAGGGATCATACTTTCACTAGTGGACACTCTCAACAATGACAACATAGTTGGATAAATAAATGCTACTCTTAAACACTCTCTTGTTGGATAACAAACACCATTCATTGCGTAGGGCTGCAAAAGCACACTGATGACCCACAAGTATAGGGTGTGTATCGTAGTACTTTCGATAAATAAGAGTGTCGAACCCAACGAGGAGCAGAAGGTGTTGACAAGCAGTTTCAATGAAGGATTCACTGTAAATACTCACAGACAAGTTTTTAGGGATTTTTGATATAGCAGATAAATAAAATACAAGTAAATAAAATGCAGTAATAATAATTGCAGCAAGTGGCCCAATCCTTTCTACAGCAAAGGACAAGCCGGTAGGTTTACTTATGATGACCAAGCGTTCTTGAGGACACACGGGAATTTAGTCTAGTGCTTTCGCTTCATATAGTTGATTAATCTTTATTGTTTTGATAAATGTTGTGTGGGTGAACCTATGCTAATGCACCGCCCTTCCTAGGACTAATACATACTTATGATTATACCCCCTGCAAGCATCCATAAATACAAGAAAGTAATTAAGATAAATCTAACCACAACCTTAAACTCTGAGATCCTGCTATCCCTCATGCATCGATATACCAACGGGGGTTCAGGTTGCTGTCACTCCGGCAACCCCACAATTGGCAAACGAATACACAATGCATTCCCCTAGGCCCATAAAGGTGAAGTGTCATGTAGTCGACGTTCACATGACACCACTAGAAGAATGACACCACAACTTAAATATCAAACCATTAAATATTACTCAACATAATTCACTACTAGCATTTAGACTTCACCCATGTCCTCAAGAACTAAACGAACTACTCACAAGACATCATATGGATCATGATCAGAGGTGATATAATGATGAATAACAATCTGGACATAAACCTTAATTCAACGGTTTCACTCAATAGCATCAACCACAAGTAGTAATCAACACCGGGAAAGTTTCCCCTATGAAATACACAAGATTCAACCCTAGATGTTACAGCGGAACGGAGTGGAGTGGTGAAGATGGTGGTGTCAGCGGTGGAGATGATGGTGATGATGATCCCAATGAAGTCCAGCTCGATGACGGTGATGATGGCGATGATTTCCCCCCTCCGGGAAGGAATTTCCCCGGCAGATTTCTCCTTGCCGGAGAGCTTTTTTCTCTCTGGTGTTTTCCGCCCCGTGGAGGCGGTGGAATATTTCCTCGATCTCCCCCGTGTCTTAGGGTTTCCTGGGGATGATGTACGTGAAAGGGCGATGGCTGAGGGGGGCCTGGGCACCCTCCCCACACGGTGGCGCGGCAGGCATGGGGCCCGCGCCGCCATATGGGGAGGGCCCATGGTGGCCCACCTTGGCCTCCCCTTTTGGCTCCCCCCGGCATCTGACAAAATAGGAGGTCCTGTATATTTTCCGTCAATTGTTGATCTTCAGAAATAATGTATCTTGACGGTGCTTTTTCCAGCAGAATCCTGACTCCGGTGAATAATCCTCCAATAATCATGAAACATGCAAAATAGGTAAAATAACATAAGTATCATCTCTAAATATGAAATATATCAATGAATAACAGTAAATTATGATATAAAATAGTGATGCAAAATGGACGTATCACACACCTCAAGCCGGAGTAAACAAGCGCCACAATGTCATAAAGGAGTCACACACGATGCACACACTGTCACCTTTACACCGTGGAGAGTACCAGAGTTCATATTAAAGTAACCTCTAGAGTGCATAATAGATAAAGAGTAACATCTACTTATTCAACTAGATTACAAAGCTCATGATCACATAAAGATCACACCATGGGAGAGAGAGATAAACCACATAGCTACCGGTAGAGCCCTCAGCCTCGGGGGAGAACTACTCCCTCCTCATCATGGGAGTCAGCAGCGGCGATGAAGATGGCGGTGGAGTCGATGGAGATGGCTCCGGGGGCACTTCCCCATCCCGGCAGCGTGCCGGAACAGAGACTTCTGTCCCCCGAAACTTGTCGTCGATGGCAGCGGCGCTGCGGGACTCTTCTTGGAATATGACTGATTATTTTAGGGTTTTCGCGTCGGAGAGAATAAATAGGCCAAAGTACGATGGTCAGAGCCACCCGAGGTGGGCTCCCCACACCACGGCGCGACAGGGGGCCCACCCGCGCCACCATATGGGGAGGATGGCCCATGGGCCTCCTCCTTCTCCCCTTTGGATTCCGTGTACATGTCGGGAAAATAGGAACTTCGCCTTTTGTTTCGTCCAATTCCGAGAATATTTGCAGAATAGCTTTTCTGAAACCCAAAACAGCAGAAAACAGGAACTGGCACTGTGACATCTTGTTAATAGGTTAGTTCCAGAAAATGCATAAAAATGCTATGAAGTGTATATAAAACATGTAGCAACTGGTATAATATAAGTATGGAACATAAGAAATTATAGATACGTTGCAGACGTATCAACTATACACACAAAGATTTCGCGGATGAGGTAAGGAACGTGAGGTTGGGCCTTAGTACGGATGGACTAAACCCGTTTGGCAACCAGAGCACAAATCACAGCACTTGGCCCGTGTTTGTATGGATGTACAACTTGCCCCCTTGGTTGTGCATGAAGAGAAAATACATACACATGGTTATGCTAATCCAAGGGCCAACACAACCAGGTAGCGATATTAACATGTACATGCAGCTGGTAAAGGAGGAGCTAGACACGTTATGGGATAAGAAAGGTGTAAGTACATGGGACGCCTAAAAAAAGAATATTTCGATATGAGAGCCGTGTTGATGACGACGGTACAAGACTTTCTAGGTTTAGGGTATGTGTCTTGTCAGGTGTGCCACGGACACTACGCATGTGTCAAGTGTATGGATGCGACAGCTCACCGCCAGCTATCAAGATTGGGGTCCAGTAAAACCGTGTACCAGGTTCATGGGAGGTGGCTTGACCCGGATGACGAGGGGAGAAAAAGAGCAGACCTATTCGACAACACAGTTGAGACCCGAGGACCGCCACGTCCGAGAAAAAGAACAGAGATTCTTGAAATGTTGAACAATTGGAAGGCGTGCCCTTTACCGGGAAAGAAACGAAAAGCACCTGAGCCTCTTTGCAAAACATATAAAAGGAAGTCTGTTTTTTGGGACTCGCTCTACTGGCCACTTCTTGATACGCCACATTCTCTTGATTCAATGCATATCATTAAGAACGTGACCGAGAGTATGTTGGGCACACTGTTCATGATGCCGAAAAAGAGTAAAGATGGACCAAAGGCAAGAATAGATTTGGAAGAACTAAGCATCAGGGTAGATCTTCATGTACCAAAGAAGAAGAAATTAGATCACGAGACACAGGAGACAGCTATCACGAGCCAAAAGGGGACGAAAACCAAAGAGCATATTCCCCCCGCTTGCTTCACTCTTAGTCCAACAGAGATGAAACACGTTTTTGAGTGTCTTTACGACATCAAAGTAACAACCGGCTACTCGGGCTCCATACGCAGATTTCTAGACATGAAGAAACACATGTTGAGTGGGATGAAGTCTCATGACTGTCACGTGATGATGACACAGTTACTTCCTGTTGCACTTAGAGGTGTAATGGACAAGCACGTCCGTGACACACTTCTTGACCTCTGTAATATCTTGGACGTTAAATCTCGAAAGTGTATCAGTAAGAAGCGTCTCAAAAGGCTACAAGAAGAGATCGTGACTATACTATGCGAGCTTGAGATATACTTCCCGCCTTCGATGTTCGACGTGATGTTGCATCTGCTTGTCCATATTGTTTCTGAGATCGAAGATCTCGGGCCTGCTTTTCTGCGCAACATGTTCCCGTTTGAAAGGCTTAATGGGTGGGTGAAGGGCTTCGTTCATAACAGGGCATCGTTCAGGGATATCTAACTGAGGAGTGCATCTCTTTCTGCAACAACTACATGGAGGTCAATAATCCTATTGGTGTGCCCGCCAATAAGCACTTTGACAAGCTCGGTCTGGTCACTCGACTCTAAAGAAGGCGTTGCATGTGGGTCATTTAAACCGATACGATGACTTTGAACGAGCGCACACGGTTTACTTACAACATGTGAATGTGTTGGATGATTGGTTGGAGAAGCATAAAATGACAATAATTGAAAAGTATGCACTTCTTGGGCAGACGAAGACGGAAGACCAGATTAGTAAAGAGCATAACCAGACCTTTGCTGCTTGGTTAAACAAGACCGTCAGGAATAATCCATTGCCAGTGAATGATGAAAATGCTGAGACCATATACACCTTATGACAATACCCCGCACACAATGTCATGTCTTATCAAGCGTATGATATGAACGGATTCACATACTACACGCAGGCCAAAGACAAAATAGTGTGTACCAGAACTCTAGGGTAACTATGGAATCAGAGATCGACGGTGTGAACCGAAGATACTACGGAAGGATCGAAGAAATATGGGAACTTGACTACGCGGGAGACTATAAGGTGGCGATGTTCCGAGTCAGATGGGAAAAGAATATCGACTATGAAGATCATGGTTTCGTTACCATGAGTATACCTGAAGCGCAACCCATTGGTGCAAAGAGCAATGTGAAAGGATTCACCACAGAAAACGAGCCCTGGGTTTTTGCTAAGGATGTGGCCCAATGTTTTTTCATAAAAGACCCGACAAGACCGAGCCGTGTAGTCGTGAGGAGAGACAAAAGGAATATCATTGGGCTTGATGAAGTCGAGACCGAGGAAGATTTTCACCAATTCGACGATCCTAAAGAAAAAGACGACTTCGATGAGCCATACACCACAAGAAGAAGCAGAACCTAGTTACCTTCTTCCAAAAAATTCAATCCTTTCATAAGATCAAGTACTAGTGCAAAGAAGAGAAAGAACACCAAGAATAAGTGATGATTCATGGTGTACCATCGCGATTGAGAAGCTTTTGCGTATGTAATGTCATACTCATTGACCATGTATGGATCATATCGATGCAACATCGGCTGACCTTTTTGTAATACGGATATATGTACGTACCTTAATTTATTAAACATGATGAATTCATGTTTTAATCTATATGTATCGTAACTTAATTAATTTAACAAGTTGAGTTCATGTTTTAATCTTTATGTATTGTACATTCTTTAAAGTTTGTGACTTTTTGGTAAAAAATTGGGACTATAACCCTAATTCCACCCCACCCGCCTCTCTCTCCTCACCCCACCCACGTCGCCCCACCAGGCTCGATCTCTTCACCCGCATCGCGCCGCCGTCCTCCATCTCTTCCCCTCCCTCGCCGTCCCCGACCCACGCCGCCGTACCCTCCCACGCCTCACCGTCCACGAGATCTCCCCACGCCGCCGTACCCCCTCCCTCTCCTCGCCGTCCTCGAGCCTCCCGTCACCGCGCCGCAGTCCCCGAGCCGCCGTCCCCTGCCTCGCCGGTGAGTCCAATTTCATGGTACTCTAGTTAATTCATTTAGGTGTAGTTAATTGATTTAGTTATAGATTTTTGTGTAGTTAGTTGATTTACATGTGTAGTATTAGATGTGTACTTAGTTTATTTAGATATATTGATTTAGTTATAGATTTTAGTGTAGTTAGTTGATTTACATGTGTAGTATTAGATGTGTAGTTAGTTTATTTACATATGTGGTATTAGTTATAGATTTTAGTGTAGTTAGTTGATTTATATCTGTAGTATTAGATGTGTAGTTAGTTTATTTAGATATGTAGTATTAGTTATAGATTTTAGTGTAGTTAGTTGATTTACATCTGTAGTATTAGATATGTAGTTACTTGATTTAGATACGTAGTATTACAATTTGTTTAGTTTGTTATTTTTGTTACAATGCCGATGATTAATATCTTGTGACACTATGTGATCCTGGGGTGGTGCAAGCGAGCCTTGTGATATGCACAAATACACATCTTGTGCATCCTACTTGGCTCGCTCGCACCATCCCTGGAATTTGTGTGCCCAATGTAAGTATGAGCACAATTATTTTTCTTGTCTAATTATAGTTGTCTTTTCTTGAATAATGCATTATTTTAATGATTTGTCTGTTATATGAATAATATGCAGGAAATGATTCTGTTGCATCCGTGTATTGCTTGTGGCTATCCCTGTTGCATGAATAGGAAGTTTACCGTAGTTGTTCAGTGCACCAACACGGCGGGCCGGACGTATTCCAGTGGCGCTGCTTGGAGTACACTTGCTGAGTACTATGAAATGGAAACTGGTGAGAGGTGCAGCTTCTTCCTCGACCATGGTACCGAGGAGGTCTACTTCATGTACAAGCACCCCGACTACCCCCGTTTTGATTCTGACGGGAACGAGGATGACATTTGAGAGCTCATGCCAGTAGTTACAAATAAGTTAACTAGATCGATGAACAATAAGAACTTCCTATGTTGGGTGGCGCAGCCACTGCTATTTCAGTGAACGTTTCTATTTTCATGTATTTTCTGGTAATTGCAGTATATTGAATTCAGATTTTTTTTTGAATTTCCGAAAATTAATCACTGGCGTGACCTTACACGCCGGTAAAACCAATACGCCACCGGCGGGACCATACACGCCAGTAATCTCAATAGGTCACTGGCGTGACCCACGCACACCGGGAATCACCGGCGTGGCCTCGCGCTCGCCGGTGATCTCAAATAGCACTGGCGTGAGGTTACCGGCGTGGCCATGTCTCGCCGGTGATTCCAAAAAGGCCACGCCGGTGATTAGCTGTTTCCTTGTAGTGTTAGTTGTATTGATCGAACTGTGGTGTGCACTTATCGGTGGATATAGAGCGAACTTGCTCGACTCGACTCAACTCGTTAACTTAACTTAATGAGATAGAAACGTCAACTTGGATTGACTCAAGAAATAGTCGAGTTGCTCGATAAGCTTGATAAAGATCATTAAGGAATTTGAACAACACAATAAAATCATTGCGAGGCAAGATTGCAAAAAGGATGGTTCATTGTCGATACTCTATAGGTAGACTTTGAAGATTTTAATATGGGTGTTCGTATATTTTTGTTGGCATATCCGGGTGAAGCAAAGGGCGAGTTTTACATTGATGAATAGTATATAAACAAAAAAACTCGCCCAATGAACCAAATGTTTAGCATACTAGCCCGAAGCAACAAAGAAATCCTTATTCAACACGACCGAGGTAGGTCTTTTGCATACCAGATTTTGTTCCACTCCATTTTGATGCTCTATACACTAGTAGAAAACAGGCTTCTAGTCCCGGCTGAAAAGGGCCTCTAGTCACGGTTTTCCAACCGGGACTACCCAATCGGGACTAAAAGTCCCGTCCTTTAGTCCCGGTTATTTATGAACCCGGGACTAAAGTCCCTCCACGTGGGCGAAGCAGTGCGCTGGGGCTAGAAATCTTACCAACCGGGACTAAAGGGTTGCTCCAAATATCGGGAATTTTTTAATTCTATTCTTAATTCTATTCCGAAATTTTCCACTTAGCCACACACTTAATCTCTAATTATACATTTAATCTCAGGTCAAATTACTTACCCTGGTCAAACTTCTCATTCGGTCACCCATCCTCAAATTGCTCTAGCCCAAGCACGCTTAACTTTTGAGTTCTTTCCAAATTAGCTTCCAAATGAGAAGTTAGACTTACTGATATTAGTATCCTATCAATCATATTAACCCCTGGGTCATGATGTTACACTTTTTTATTGTATTCAAACTTTATTTGAATAAATAACAATGATTATGTAATAATAGTTTTTTGAATAAATAACAATGATTATGGAATAATATTTTTTGAATAAATAACAGTGATTATGTAATAATATTTAATATGAAATAATTCATATCTTTAAATCCGTAAATCAAAATTTATAAATAAAATGTCTAAATCGATTAGAAAAATGAGAGGAATTCAAATATGCCATCCATATCATCTTTTGCGTCACAAAAATATCGATAAACTTGCTATCATATATAAACATCTTTAAGTTTCAAGCCAAATGACCAAGTTATAACCATTCCCACGGCATAGTTTTTTATACAGTTATCATATTCGATAAATAGGTGTATCTTCTTATAGGAAACAATGGTTCTGAAGGGATTTTTCAAATTATTTTTATAAATATTATTTTCCTTTTTCTTAGTGGCAAAAATGACTTTATTTTGTGAACCAAGTACAAACATATGGTACAAAATGGCACCCATCTAATTCTCATAAAGAGTAGTCCACATTTGATGGATAATCCCTAAGTATTAGGAATTTCTTGATTTCTATCTAATTTCGCCTAGTTAAATGAGTTTATGCTGATTTTTATAAAGTAATTTTGCCTAGTTAAATGAGTTTTTGTGATGCAAAAGATGATATAGTTGTAATATTTGGATTCCTCTCACTTTTCTCATTGATTTAGACATTTTATTTGTTAAATTTCGATTTACGGATTTAAGTATATGAATTATTCTATATTAAATGAAAAATAGAAGAAAAAAAAATGAAAAAACGACGGCTTTAGTCCAGGTTGGTGTGACCTGGTTGGAGATACCAACCGGGACTGAAGGGGCTCGCACCGGTCCCACCGTACCGCAGCCCCTTTAGTCCCGGCTGGTGGCTGGTATCACCAACCGGGAGTAAAGGTCTCATTTGATCCGGGACTAAAGCCGTGAGGCGTCCTATCCGTTGGAACACATTAGTCCCGGTTCTAAACATGGCCGGGACTAAATCTCCGAACGAATGCCCTATTTTCTACTAGTGATAATTTAGAACCATCCATTATCTTTTCTTTCTTGTAAAAAACTTGAGATGGATAATAGAACGCAGTTAGCAATGTCATTATAAACTTCTCATATTTTTTCTGATGCCGGGACTCCCGGCCTGCATGCGATGCATGGCATCTACATCCCACGTCAGATGTTCTTGCAGAGGATAGCCAAGCGGAAGAGCGGCTCCACCTTTTTAAACTGAAGATATTACGATAGACTCCATCTTACCAAAGATGAGAACCTTGGCTTGTGCACACCCAAAACGGACGCAGCAAAGCGCGCCCTTTCCTTATAGTGCTACTCATCCGTCCACAAATTTAAAGCCACTCTTGCATAAGAAGTAGGAAGATTTGTTTGAAATACCTCTTGGGCCATGGTAACCAGCTCTTGCCCCCGTGCAGGTGTTTATCAGGGCCACCTTCAGGCACAAGCTCGTAGACAAGGATGAGACGCGTGCACCTGTCGTCCCACCACCAGCATATGAACTCAAACAGGTTTCTCTGTCTGTCGTAGCACCACCCAATCAGCTCGATCAGGTTCCGGTGCCTGAGGCGACTGACGACACGGAGTTCAGCTCGATCAGGTTTCTGGTTTGAATCTCTTTTATCGCCACCATCCGTGGTGGATATGCCAGTTCACCCCGATAAACAGAGGCCGAGCCGCCTTCGCCGAGCTTGTTTGTGACTGCGAAATTGCTCGCTGCACGTACGTGCCAGCCTATGATAAGAAAAAAAATGCTCAAGGCCCCTGGCAAAGGTTCTGTATCGCTTCTTTCTTGTCCAAAGCTGCCATCGACGAACACCAACGAAGACGCAAGCGAAAGCAATAATTCCGACAGTCACGTTTACGTCAGGTAGAAGTTTCCACAGGACGACCCTATGATTCCTTGGTGCAGGTGTCTGTCTGGTTACTCTCACCAAAGGTGGAGCTAAATGACCACGACAGTATCTGGTGTAGTTCGGCCGCTGCGCCAGTAGCAGCGGAGAACCCAACGGCCACCACACTAGGTAACCGCTGCCTCAGGTCGACACTTGTGCTGACGTGGTAGGTCGCGTCGTCGCCGATCTGGAGAACCCAACGGCCACCACACTAGGTAACCGCTGCCTCAGGTCGACACTTGTGCTGACGTGGTAGGTCGCGTCGTCGGAGAACAGGAGATAGGACCTGTGCGTCGTCGTAGATGATCTCACAACTCATCGGGAGGCCGGACGTGAGGTTCCCGCCAGGCAACGTTGACGTCGATGATGGAGTTGACGTCGATGCCCATGTGGCTGCTGCTGGTGTCTCCAATGCCATAGTTGGCGAAGGTGTCGAACTCGATCGCTACGGCCCGGTCGTCGCCGATCATCACAGGTCCTGCGCCAGCGTAATCGGGGAAGAGACCCATATTCGTGACACCGTTCTTGGCTGGATCTGTCGGCTGGTAATGCCCGAGGAAAAAAGCCAACCCATCGCCACCGACACCACTGCTTACGTTGATTAGCTCACCGGTTACGGCGTCCAGAGCGGCAGTGGCTGCGAGTACACGACCCGGCCAATGCTGTCCCCGAGGCTTTCGCTCGCGTTGCTCTTTGTTAGCTGGATCAGCTTCCTCTCGGAGTCGGACCGAGCGTCGCCCTGGAAGATGAAGTCTCGAGTGCCCGGTTGGGCGAAGATGAAGTTGAAGTTGAAGGAAAGTGAGGTACCACGAGCAAAGTGGAGAGACCATATCGAGTAGTAGAGGCAAAGTAAAGCAACAAGAGATGTAGCATGTATCGCTCCGTGCCTCGGAACCGATCGATGAACAAAATGCAAAGGGCTGGCCATATAACCACGAAATGGCTCTGCACCATAACCAGCCGGCGGCGCTGTCTACAGCTCTGATAACCTTTTGTGATATCCGTTAAACAGAAGGCATAAGCCAAACGACAATGCACTTCTCCGCAGTCTCCTAGATGATAACATCCTTCTTAAATAATAATGGCTAGAGGCAAAACTTTTGCCTTGGTTTTTTAAAAGAAGACCAGTGCTATCTGACAAAGTATCAGTATGAGACCAAGTCCAACCTTGCTCTCTGATGTTATAACGTTCATGGTGATCACTGTTCTCTGTATGGCACGCACGCTAGCACGTTGCCGTGTTTGTTTCTTGGGATTGCCTACAGCCTAGCTGCTTCAAATAACTATTTTGAACTCAATTATTATAATTGTCCACGGTCAGATAAACAAATAGGTAATCTCTTGTTCTAGTCTTAAACTATTTCTCAGTTCGATCGGTGAGCAGAAAATATATCAAACTGAAAAAGCTATGAACATAAACATAATTCATGGCAAGCTATTTCTCAGTTGTTGTTGTTGGTGTTGCTGTACATATATGTTCAAATGGTTTATCTCACTTAGGTGGTTTAATCATGGGAGCTGTGATTACATTCTTTAAATATCATTCTCGAAAAAAACATTCTTTAAATATTCAGAATCTGCTATATATGCAATCATCGTTCAAGTGAAAAAATGACACACTTCTGCGGGAGATTAGTCAACGGTTTAAAAATTTTAGAAATTTTTAATGAACCATCTATAAAAAACTGCCCAGTAAGCTAAAAATTCCTTCACATCTCGATGATGTGGAAATCTCTCAATTGCTTTTATTTTTCTTAATCCACCTCTGCTTTGACAAAAATCTTGTGACCAAGTATTATACAAGTTATCATAAAATGCCATTCTTCCCAGTTGAGGATACAATTAGTATACTCGCACCTCTACATATTTTTCATAAGATTGTATTGGAAATTATAAAAAGCAATGTTTCACTTTCATAGACGGAGAAAATCGTTCATAAACAATTCCATTATTTCCTCAACAAAGTCATCAAATATAGCACACGTAAAAAAAATGAAAATTGGCGAAATTAGCGGGTGCATTACACAACCCAAAAGACATTCGGCTATAAACCATACGTAGCATACAGATATACGGCTAATTTTTTTTAAATAATACACGAGAATTATTTAATTCTGGAAATATTGCGCTAATTTTTTTATTTCAAAAATATTATCCAATCGTTGTTGGGGAAGACGACAGGGTCTTGTCGTCGTTGCTGAAGACGACTGGCTGCTTGTCGTCTTTGCCGTAGACGACTAGCGGCTTGTCGTCTATGCCGAAGACGACTAGTGGCGTGCACCGACAAATACGCGCCACTGGTAAGACTACCAGTGGCGCGCGATTGCACATACACGCCACCAGTTATAACCCAGCAGCTTACACGTACCACTCGTCCTTGGCGAGGACGACAAGACCCTGTCGTCTTCCCAACAACGATTGGATTATATTTTTGAAATAAAAAAATTAGCGCAATATTTCCAGAATTTAATAATTTTCGTGTATTATTTAAAAAAAATTAGCCAGATATACGCATGTCATCTTTTCTTGATCCTAGGATGAACAACTATCTGGGAGAATCCTGAATATCCATCAAGGTCTCTCCAACACTTGGTTAATAAATTGTAGTGGAGATAATGATATTTTTGCGTCTTGTTATCAATTCACATGTGATATCCAACTATGGTTTTAGTAGGGATTATTTCATTGTTTTCATTAGGCACAACTGTAAATCCAACCTTTTTAGGAACACAATAAACTAGACTAAACCATTTACTATCAGAGATGTGATAAATACTATCAGCGTCAAGTAATTGTATTACCACTTTTTCATTTTAGGATTTAACATCCTTTGATGACCGACTACTGGTTTGGCACCTTCTTTCATGAATATTCTATGCAAGGTTATGGAAGGGTTTATACCTTGTAAGTCCTCCATGGAATATCCGAACGATTTGCAGTGACTTTTTAGTATAGTCATGATCTTATTTTTTCCTTCTTCCGTGGAAGGTTAGAACTTATAATAGAAATGAAACTATGCATAAGGTTCATTATCCTCTGGAAGAGTTTGGTTGCCTACAATCCATTGAGCCTTATTATAGATAAAGTATGTCATACATGTAGATGACACTATAGTCCCGTTGTGAACACACAATTTGTTAATGAAAACTTATTGTCCATGACTTGTATTTCTTATACTTGATCTTTCTTAGTTTTTCGTTGTTAGGTCTCACCATGATCTGCAATTCAAATTCCTAAAGGAATAAAATACAGCGAAGCAATATAGGCTTTGTATTTTTCATAGAGAGATCCTTCAAAGCTTGATGATTCCGAATGAATCTGACAGGACGTGCGAAGAGGCCGCGCAGCGGGGATTGTGGCCACATGACGTTTGTTCGGCGCGTTGTTGTGCAACCGTATGCTTGGTATGTAACCGCATGACTGAGCCTCAAGATATTTTGGGAGAATCGTAGTCCTAAGAAGATGCTAGACTAGTAGGATTGTGATATATATATTCAATTCTTTACGACGAGATGTTGTACAAGAGAACACATTGGGATTTGTAGGATTGCGGTATACTAAATTCTCTTTCATAAGATGATGTGCAAGAGAACGCATTTTGGTACTTTTTTTAGATAAGATGTGTTATGTTGTCTGTGAAGTCACGCTGAAGAAATAATTCCAAGGTTCTAAAATGTCATGCTAGTCACGCCGAAGAAATAATTTCCAAGATTTTAACATGGTTAGAAACTTAGAATGGACACCACTATTGTAACCACACATAAATACAGCATACTTACACACATGGAAGTGCGACTGTTATAACCACACATACACATTACTTTTTTTTTTGAAACGAGAGGCAAAAGTTTTGCCCCGTATATTAATTAAGCAGAAGGTGCCCGGTTTATTAGTGGAAGAAACCGGGCGAAAACCAAACAACAAACACCAACACCAACAACAACGAATGCCACGGGGCAAAGCCCACACAACACCCACTCCACGGCCAGCCGGCCAACAATCCACCATTGCCGGAGAGGAGAATCCGCAACTGCTATGGGAGGAGCAGGCACGGGACACTCCGTCGTAGATGAAAGCGGCCGAGCCTCGACGACGAACAGCACCGAGAGCAGCCTTGTCGCCCACACGACACAAGGAGGAATGCCCTCGATGAAGCAGAAAAACTCGGAGCCGCTGCCCCGACATCCAACCCTCCGTCACGCCCTGCGCAAACCACCTGGACCACCTTCCGGGGTCGCCGCCCCGACATGCCACCGCCCACACCCGGTCCACGACATCGCACGACTCGGCCACCCACAACCCAAGCTGCACCAGGTAAGCCGCTCGCAGACCACGGCCGTCGTATCCGCATCCGGGGCCGCCGCCCCGGCCTAAAAGGCAACCGCTCCGCCAGCAGCCCCGACAGCCTCGCCGCCAGCACCCCCTTCCGGACCACCATCCCGACATAGCACCGCTCGCAACTGAGCCACGACACCGCAGGAACCAGCCACCCGCTGCCCAAGGAGAGCTGCTCGCAGACCACGGATGTCGTACCAACATCCGGGCTGCCACCCCGGCCTACAAGACAGCCGCAGTTGCTGCCGCCACACTGATACGTCCATTTTGCATCACTATTTTATATCATAATTTACTGTTATTCATCGATATATTTCATATTTAGATGTGTTACTTATGTTATTTTACTTATTTTGCATGTTTGATGAATATTGGAGAATTGGACACCGGAGTCAGATTCTGCTGGAAAAAGCACCGTCGAGATGCATTATTTCTGAAGATCAATAAATCGAAGGAGACATATGAAGCTCCTATTTTACAAGATGACGGAGGAGGCCAAGAGGGGGAGCTGAGATGAGCCAAGGTGGGCCCACCTCACCTGCTCGCGCGGCTGGCCCCCCGCCGCGCCGTGAGGTGGGTGGAGGCCCTGGCCCACCTCAGCCTTCGCCCCTTTGCGTACTTGACCCCCTCAGAACCCTAAGACACGGGGTGACCATCGAAATATTCCGCCGCCTCCTCGGGGCGGAAAACACCAGAGAGCGAAAAGCTCCCTGCAGAGAGAAATCTGCCGGGGGAAATTCCCTCCCGGAGGGGGAAATCGTCGCCATCATCACCGTCATCGAGCTGGACTTCATCGGGATCATCATCATCATCTCCACCGCCAACACCATCATCACCACCGCTGCACCCCGTCTCCGCTGTAACATCTAGGGCTGAATCTTGTCTATTTCATAGGGGAAACTCTCCCGGTGTTGATTACTCTTGTTATTGATGCTATTGGGTGAAACCATTGGATTAAGGTTTATGTTCAGATTGTTATTCATCATCATATCACCTCTGATCATGTTCCGTATGATGTCTTGTGAGTAGTTCGTTTAGTTCTTGAGGACATGGGAGAAGTCTTGATGTTAGTAGTGAACTATGTTGAGTAATATTTAATGGTTTGATGCTTAAGTTGTGGTGTTATTCTTCTAGTGGTGTCATGTGAACGTCGACTACATGATACTTCACCTTTATGGGCCTAGGGGAATGCATTGTGTATTCGTTTGCCAATTGTGGGGTTGCCGGAGTGACAGAAACCTGAACACCCGTTGGTATATCGATGCATGAGGGATAGCAGGATCTCAAAGTTTAAGGCTGTGGTTAGTTTATCTTAATTACTTTCTTGTATTTGCGGATGCTTGCAAGGGGTATAATCACAAGTATGTATTAGTCCTAGGAAGGGCGGTGCATTAGCATAGGTTCACCCACACAACACTTATCAAAACAATGAAGATTAATCAACTATATGAAGCGAAAGCACTTGACAATATTCCCGTGTGTCCTCAAGAACGTTTGGTCATTATAAGTACAACAACCGGCTTGTCCTTTGCTGTAGAAAGGATTGGGCCACTCGCTGCAACTATTATTACTGCATTTTATTTACTTGTACTTTATTTATCTGTCATATCAAAAACTCCTAAAAACTTGTCTGTGAGCATTTACAGTGAATCCTTCATCAAAACCGCTTGTCAACACCTTCTGCTCCTCGTTGGGTTCGACACTCTTATTTATCGAAAGTACTACGATACACCCCCTATACTTGTGGGTCATCAAGACTATTTTCTGGCGCCGTTGCCGGGGAGTGTAGCGCTATTGGTAAGTGGAATTGGTAAGGGAAACATTTATTGTACGTGCTGTTTTTATTTTTGCCTGCTGCTATATCTCATTATGGAGGGGTCTTCTCTTGAATTCCTATTTGGGAAAACAACTACCACTGCTAAGGTAGTAGAGGAGGCGCCAGATGAGCAGGTAATACCGTTCAAAATTCCTATGAAAATTGTTGAACGTGTCACAAATAACCGCTATGCAGGAGATGGAACTGTCCATCCTGGAGATCATTTGTTATTTCTGCATGAATTGTGCGAGTTATTTAAGTGTGCAGGTATCTCGATGGGAGAAGTTAAGAAGAAATTATTCTCTCTATCACTGTCTGGTAAAGCTGCACATTGGTATAAACTGCTGAAGAATGGGTATTCTCTTGGATGGGAGGAAATTGTACCTCTCTTTTACTCCAAATTCTATCCTCCAAGTGAGATTCATAAGGATCGGAACCTCATATATAACTTCTGGCCCTATGATGGAGAGAGTATCGCTCAAGCGTGGGGGAGATTGAAGGCATTAATGCTCAAATGTCCCATTCATGAGCTTCCTGGTAATATTGTTATTGATAACTTTTATGCAAGACTCTCCTTTCAAGATAAAACTCTATTGGATACCACTTGTGCTGGATCGTTCACTCGTAATAAAGAAGAGTTTAAGTGGGACCTTCTTGATCGGATTCAGGAGAACACTGAAGGATGGGAGAATGACAAAGGTAGGGAGTCAGGTATAAACTATGACTTTGAGTGTGTTAAAATTTTATGGATACTGATGATTATCGCAAAATTAGCACTACTTATGGTCTTGACTCTCAAATTGTTGCAAACTTTTATAAAGCCTTTGCTTCCTATTTCGGTTTGCCGAAGGAGGGTTTTAAAAATTATCATGAACCATATAAAGATGAATCTGTTTCTCATATATCTAAATGTTGAGGTTAATGTTTGATCGCATTATTCCAGAACCTTATATTGAAAAAGTTCCTTTTCCTAATAAGATTAAGGAACATACTATCATAACTGGTGTTGTTAGTAAAAGTAATAAGAAAACTACCAAACCTGATGAGCAAATAACTGTTGAACCTGTTGTAGCATTGGTTAAAGATCTTGTCACTGAAAATTTAGAAGATAGACACATTATCTTTTGTGAGGATGCTTCTAATATTGTCTCACATCCTAAAAGTTCTAGGAAGTCTAGTGTTCCTGTGCTTTCTGTTAGGATAGGTGATCATTGCTATTATGGTTTATGTGATATTGGTGCAAGTTCTAGTGCTATTCCTTATGAGCTTTACAGGGAAATTATGCACGAAATTGCTCCTTGTAAACTTGAAGAGATTGATGTGGTTATTCAGCTTGCTAATAGGGAAACTATCTCTCCAATTGGTATCATTAGAGATGTCGAAGTCCTTTGTGGTAAGACTAAATACCCTGCTGATTTTCTTGTACTTGGGTCGGCTGCCAATGATAGTTGTCCTATTATTTTTGGTAGACCTTTTCTGAATACTTGTGGTGCTGTTATAGATTGTAAGAAAGAGAAAATCTTTACTAAATTTGCTGGTGAATCTTATGAATTCAATTTCTCTAAATTTGCTAAAGCACCTTATGAAACTGAATTGCCTAGTGAGGATTTTGAAATTGCTCAACTTGCATCTATTGTTCTTGCTCCTAACAATGCTTTGCAGCAACATATGGAGAATCATGAAAGTGAGAACTTCAGGGAAGAAAGGAATGAGCTTGATGAAGTATTCCTTCGTCAACCTATGCTCAAACACAATTTACCTGTGGAAGATTTGGGTACCACAATGCCACCCAAGGAGGATCCTGTTTTTGATTTGAAACCTCTGCCTGATAATCTTAAATATGCTTATATTGATGATAAGAAAATATATCCTGTTATTATCAGCTCTAAACTTTCAGGTACAGAGGAGGAAAGGTTATTGGGAGTGTTGAGGAAACACGCGGAGCTATGGGATATACTCTTGATGACCTGAAGGGAATTTCTCCTACTATATGTCAGCACGCCATCAACATGGAACCTGATGCAAAGCCTGTTGTTGAGCATCAGCGTCGTTTAATACCCAAGATGAAAGAAGTGGTAAGAAATGAGGTATTAAAACTTCTTGAAGCTGGTATTATTTATCCTATTGCTGATAGTAGATGGGTAAGTCCTGTGCATTGTGTTCCTAAGAAAGGAGGAATTACCGTTGTTCCTAATGAAAATGATGAACTAATTCCTCAAAGAGTAGTAGTTGGTTATAGATGTGCATTGATTTTAGAAAGGTTAACAAAGTAACTAAGAAAGATCATTATCCTTTGCCTTTTATTGATCAAATGCTTGAGAGGTTGTCAAGAAAACTCACTTTTGTTTCCTTGATGGGTATTCTGGGTTTTCTCAAATTGCTGTGAGAGCGCAAGATCAAGAGAAAACTACTTTTACTTGTCCTTATGGAACTTATGCTTATAGACGTATGCCTTTTGGTTTATGTAATGCTCCTGCTACTTTTCAAAGATGCATGTCTGCTATTTTTCATGGCTTTTGTGAGGAAATTGTGGAAGTCTTCATGGACGATTTCTCCGTCTATGGAACTTCCTTTGATAATTGTTTGCACAACCTTGACAAAGTTTTGCAGAGATGTGAAGAAACTAGCCTTGTTCTTAATTGGGAGAAATGCCACTTTATGGTTAATGAAGGAATTGTTCTTGGACATAAAATTTCTGAAAGAGGTATTGAAGTTGATCGAGCTAAAGTGGAGGCAATTGAAAAGATGCCTTGTCCCAAAGATGTTAAAGGTATTCGTAGTATTCTTGGTCATGCTGGTTTTTATAGGAGGTTTATTAAAGATTTCTCTAAAATTTCCAAGCCTCTTACTAATCTTCTTCAAAAAGATGTACCTTTGTTTTTGATGATGATTGTAAGGAAGCTTTTGAAACTTTGAAAAAGGCTTTAATCACCGCTCCTGTAGTTGAACCACCTGATTGGAATTTACCTTTTGAAATTATGTGTGATGCTAGTGATTATGCTGTAGGCGCTGTTCTTGGGCAGCGAGTAGATAAAAAGTTAAATGTTATTCATTATGCTAGTAAAACTCTTGATTCTGCTCAAAAGAATTATGCCACTACTGAAAAAGAATTTCTAGCTGTAGTTTTTGCTTGTGACAAATTTCGACCCTACATAGTTGATTCGAAAGTCACTATTCATACTGATCATGCTGCAATTAGATACCTTATGGAAAAGAAAGATGCTAAGCCAAGGCTTATTAGATGGGTACTTCTTTTGCAAGAATTTGATTTGCATATCATAGATAGAAAAGGTGCTGAAAATCCTGTTGCTGATAATTTGTCTAGATTGGAAAGCATTCCTTATGATCCTATTCCTGTTAATGATAGCTTTCCAAATGAACAATTGGCTGCAATAAGTGTAAGTTCGCGAGATAGTCCTTGGTATGCTGATTATGCTAACTTTATTGTTTCCAAGTACTTGCCTCCAACCTTTTCAGCTCAGCAAAGAAGGAAATTCTTTTATGACTTGCGGCATTATTTTTGGGATGACCCACACTTATATAAAGAAGGAGTCGATGGTATTATGCGAAGATGTGTTCCTGAATATGAACAACAGGAAATACTGAGGAAATGCCATGGAAGTGCTTATGGAGGGCATCACGCTGGAGATAGAACTGCGCAGAAAGTTCTACAATCAGGTTTTTATTGGCCTACCCTCTTTAAGGATGCAAGAAAGTTTATTTTATCTTGTGATGAATGTCAAAGGGTTGGTAATATCTCTAGACGCAATGAAATGCCTATGAGTTATTCTCTTGTTATTGAACCATTTGATTGTTGGGGATTCGACTTCATGGGTCCTTTTCCTTCTTCACAAGGTAATACTCATATACTTGTTGCTGTTGATTATGTCACTAAATGGGTAGAAGCTATACCTACTAAAAGTGCTGATGGTGAGACCTCTTTAAAAATGCTTCAAGATGTCATTTTTCCTAGGTTTGGTGTACCTAGATATCTTATGACTGATGGAGGTTCTCATTTTATCCATGGTGGTTTTAGAAAGACTCTTGCTAAATATGGTGTTAATCATAGAATTGCTTCAGCCTATCATCCTCAAACTAGTGGACAAGTAGAATTGTCAAATAGGGAGATTAAATCTATCTTGCAAAAGACTGTTAATAAATCTAGAAAAAATTGGGCTAGTAAGTTAAATGATGCTTTATGGGCTTATAGAACTGCTTATAAGAACCCCATGGGCATGTCTCCTTATAAAATGGTTTATGGTAAAGCTTGTCACTTGCCTTTAGAATTAGAACACAAAGCTTATTGGGCAGTGAGAGAACTTAATAGAGATTTTAAACTTGCCGGTGAGAAAAGGTTGTTGCATTTAAGTTCTTTAGATGAATGGAGAAGTGAGGCTTATGAAAATGCTAGACTCTTTAAAGAAAAAGTTAAGAGATGGCATGATAGGAGAATTCTTAAAAGAGAATTTAATGTTGGTGAGAAAGTTCTATTGTATAGGTCTCGTCTCAGATTTTTTGCAGGAAAGTTACTCTCAAAATGGGAAGGACCATTTGTTATTGTGGAGGTGTATCGTTCAGGTGCAATAAAAATTGCTTCATTGAAAGATAACTCTACACAAGTGGTAAATGGTCAAAGACTCAAGCATTATATTTCTGGAGATTCTATTAATGAAGAGGTTGATACAATTAAAGTGGTGACTCCGGAAACTTTCATTGAAGAACATTTTTCTGGGACTGCAGAATTCGATTCGAATAGGTAACAGTTTCGGTAAGAAAAGTTTCGCGAATAACTTTCTAGAAGATATTTTCGTCGTTTTTATTAAATATGGAAAAATAAGAGACCGAACCGGATGGGAGACGGCACCCGTGGTGCCCAAACCATAGGTCGGCGCGGGGCCCCCCAGCCGCGCCGCCTGGTGGTTTGAGCACCCCGGAGCTCGTCTCCGATCAGGTTTCCTCCTGTACCTTCCTTATGTTGTAAAACTTTTTGCTATATAACTCACCCGAACCCCCGAGGTTCGTATCTCGCCTTTTCATCGTTTTCGTTTCGAGCTGTTTCTGTCCAGTTTTCAGATTTAGAAGCGCCATGGTCTCCAACAACAACAACAAGGGCAAGGAGCCTTTGGAAGACGAGACTCAAGACCCCAAGCTGAAGGAGGAAGTCAAGAGCGAAGATGAAGGAGAAGTGGAGGAAGACCCGCGCGAATACCCGCGCGCTACCGTTGCAAGCATCGGAGTGGTGGCAAATCCATTCAAGCCCAGGCAAGGGCGCGGATGAGCACCGGAGGGAAGGTTCCACGACGCTTCTTGGCTCCCAGGACATCTTCCCCAGGCATAATAACCCCTTCCATACTCTTATCCATAAGCATCAAATTGAGAGGATCCCGAGGCTGATTGCCTAGTGGTTGGAATATAGATCGTTCTAACAATACAGGAAAGAGGGATTCTGCTGCTGAGGAGTGGGGAAACAACTCCAAGAGTTGGGACTCGCAGTCTGACAAGTTTATGAATCGCATCGAACACAACTCTGAGCTGATTCGCGCCCTCACCTACAAGATTGATGAACTGAAGGAGCTGGTTGATAAGCTTATCACAATTCACCACCACCGAAGGAGTAATTCATCATAAGTATTGGCATCCCCTTGGTTTGTTCCAAGCTTGGGGGAGTGCCGCGGTATCACATCATTATCTTTACCTTTTACTTTTCCATAAAGTCATATCGTGAGTAGGGAAGTTATCTTATATGATGGTTTGCAATGTGGAAGTATCTCTCTTTTAGTTGGTTATCTATGTATCCCTTGGTGTGAGTTGCCGTTATGAAATATTAATGAGAAGTTTTATCATTTACTTTCTGCATACTTTATTTTAGCTTGCAATTCTCTTTCATATTGATAACCTTGTTGTTAGTATAGGGATCACTTTTTAGAGCACCAAGTTAATCTTTTTGGTTTTGGCAAACTTAGCATTGGTCAGTAGTAACAATACTTTGAGACTTAAGTAGAGAGAGGGAGTGCATGCAAATATATTATTCCATGATCTTTCTTTCTTTGGCTCATAAGCTTAGTATTCTTAAGTTAAACTATTTGTGCTTCTAAGGAAGATTGCATGATTATTCTTATCACTTGTATAATTGTTTGTATCCCTCAACTCTTATGCTTGCTACATAACCTTGCTAGCCAAAGACCTGTATCGAGAGGGAATGCTTCTCATACATCCAAACCTTGAGCCAAACCATTGCCATTCGAGTCCACCATAACTTCCTACTATATGGTATTTTGCGCCATTCCAAGTAAATACTTCATGTGCTACCTTTAAATTATTCAAAACTTATTACTCCTTTTTGTGTCACTGTTTATTAGCTCATGAGGGTTCTGTAGAGTTTCTCTAGCACTTTTGTCAAACAGACTTTCACCAATGGACTAGTGGCATATACACCGCTTATCCAACAATTTGCAAAAAGAGCTGGCAAATGGGGTGCCCAGTCCCAATTAACTACAACTTTCATTAATAATTCTCTTCACATGTTTTGCCCTGATTTATCAGTAAGCAACTTAATTTGCAAATAGACACTCCTCCATGGTATGTGAATGTTGGAAGGCACCCGAGGATTCGGTTAGCCATGGCTTGTGTAAGCAAAAGGTTGGGAGGAGTGTCAACTATAAAGAAACTAAAATACATGTGTAAACAAAAGAGAAGAGGGATGATCTACCTTGCTGGTAGAGATAACGTCCTTCATGGGAGCCGCTCTTGAAAGTCTGGTTGACAAGGGGTTAGTGTTCACTTTACTACGATTCGTTGACAACGACATACATAGCTCAAACAACTATTTTCATACTCTCTATATGCTTTGCAAAACTTAAAAGCTCTAGCACATGATTTAATCCCTGCTTCCCTCTGCGAAGGGCCTATCTTTTACATTATTGTTGAGTCAGTAAACCCATTCCTCTCTATCTCAAGCAAGCATTTGAGTTGTTGAGATCCAATTATTATATGTGTTGATACTTCTAATCATATCTTCATTTCCTTGTTTCGCACAATATTTTATCCGAATGAATATAACTTTGAAAGTTATCAATGACTGTAAGGAGACTGTTATGATTAAGGCATGTAAGTTCTGCTATATAAGCTCTGATATAAAGACTCTTCTCGAAAGATAAGTATGATCTGTTAATTGTTCTCTGACCAAGAGTTTAAGTTTGCCTTCACCAATCATGGTTCTCTTTATGCACTTCATCGTGGTTCCCTTTACTTATTTCAAGTTAGATTATATGAAGGGAAGTTGCTGTCTAGAATGACTTGTGTATCAATGAATGTGATGCTTCTTGTCCGTATTTTATTTATCGACACTTTGCTCCATAAACTTGTGGTCATGTTTACTGAGCTCAGTTTTCGCTTGGGGACAAGCGAGGTCTAAGCTTGGGGGGGTTGATACGTCCATTTTGCATCACTATTTTATATCATAATTTACTGCTATTCATCGATATATTTCATATTTAGAAGTGTTACTTATGTTATTTTACCTATTTTGCATGTTTGATGAATAATGGAGAATTGGACACCGGAGTCAGGATTCTGCTGGAAAAAGCACCGTCGAGATGCACTATTTCTGAAGATCAATAAATCGAAGGAGACATATGGAAGTTCCTATTTTACCAGAAGATGAGGAGGAGGCCAAAAGGGGAGCTGAGAGGCCAAGGTGGGCCCTCCTCACCTGCTGGCGGCGGGCCCCCTGCCGCGCCGAGAGGTGGTTTGGGGGCCCTGGCCCACCTCAGCCGTTCCCCTTCGCGTACTTGACCCCCTCGGAACCCTAAACACGGGGGGCCATCGAAATATTCCGCCGCCTCCACGAGGCGGAAAACACCAGAGAGCGAAAAGCTCCCCTGCAGGAAGAAATCTGCCGGGGGAAATTCCCTCCCGGAGGGGGAAATCGTCGCCATCATCACCGTCATCGAGCTGGACTTCATCGGGATCATCATCATCATCATCTCCACCGCCAACACCATCATCCCGCCGCTGCACCCCGTCTCCGCTGTAACATCTAGGGCTGAATCTTGTCTATTTCATAGGGGAAACTCTCCCGGTGTTGATTACTCTTGTTATTGATGCTATTGGGTGAAACCATTGGACTAAGGTTTATGTTCAGATTGTTATTCATCATCATATCACCTCTGATCATGTTCCGTATGATGTCTTGTGAGTAGTTCGTTTAGTTCTTGAGGACATGGGAGAAGTCTTGATGTTAGTAGTGAACTATGTTGAGTAATATTTAATGGTTTGATGCTTAAGTTGTGGTGTTATTCTTCTAGTGGTGTCATGTGAACGTCGACTACATGATACTTCACCTTTATGGGCCTGGGAATGCATTGTGTATTCGTTTGCCAATTGTGGGGTTGCCGGAGTGACAGAAACCTGAACACCCGTTGGTATATCGATGCATGAGGGATAGCAGGATCTCAAAGTTTAAGGCTGTGGTTAGTTTATCTTAATTACTTTCTTGTATTTGCGGATGCTTGCAAGGGGTATAATCACAAGTATGTATTAGTCCTAGGAAGGGCGGTGCATTAGCATAGGTTCACCCACACAACACTTATCAAAACAATGAAGATTAATCAACTATATGAAGCGAAAGCACTTGACAATATTCCCGTGTGTCCTCAAGAACGTTTGGTCATTATAAGTACAACAACCGGCTTGTCCTTTGCTGTAGAAAGGATTGGGCCACTCGCTGCAACTATTATTACTGCATTTTATTTACTTGTACTTTTATTTATCTGTCATATCAAAAACTCCTAAAAACTTGTCTGAGCATTTACAGTGAATCCTTCATCAAAACCGCTTGTCAACACCTTCTGCTCCTCGTTGGGTTCGACACTCTTATTTATCGAAAGTACTACGATACACCCCCTATACTTGTGGGTCATCA